>KV005046.1:17172-37910 GCA_001598015.1 Dorcoceras hygrometricum
GCGGCATCTAATGCGCGCACCGTCGCGCCATCTTGTGCGCCAACAGCAGCATACGTCGGCCACCAGTGTGCGACCAGCCCTGCCCATCGTCGTCCAGCATCTATAACCGCGCGCCCAGCGGCCGGCCACCTTGATCCAATCGCGCGGCCAGCGCGCGATGGTGTTGCGCTCGCCACAGCGCGCGCGCGATGCGGTGGTCGCCGCCGCACATGGCGGCGGCCGGTGGCTTGCTTCCCGAATTTTGTTTTTCTATCTGAAAAGTTAAAGATTATATACAATATGGCAGTAATTGTATCGATGGATCCGAGCCTGACGCTCTGATACCACTGTTGGGGAACCGTGGTGGATCCGGATCCCGTCTCCCGGCGAGGCAGCGGAAGAATAAAATTTGGCCAGGAAACGTTCAATACAATTAAAATTTCTACAAACTATGAACCATTCATAGGGCGCTTAGTCAGTTACCTTGCTGGCGACTTGCGCCTGGCTCCAATCGGAATTACAAGAAGACCGGCTCTTCACGGTAGGCGGCTGTAGATTCGTCAATCAGGTCCACGACCGGAAGGGAGACTCCTTTGTCAACCAGCACTAGAAGGCTTGACGAGATCAGCGCGGACGGATTTTGCTCGAAAGACTGATCGGAGCAAGTCCGATCAATCAACGGCGACGGCGGCAGGCGGCGTGGAGGCCGACGGCGGCGGCGGCTAGTGAGGAGGGGGAGAGGGGGCGGCGTGGCTTTAGGGTTAGGGTGTAGTTACAAGTAATCAAAAACCCGTAATCACACATTAGTATATATTAAATATACTTGGGCTTGAACCGGCCCATTGGACTTGGGTCAGGCCCAAGTCCATATGTGAACATTCGGTTCGTTTAATTCATTGCGGTTTCATTATAACTCCGATCGACGATCAGATCGGACCGATCGACTCAGTTTCCAAAACTGAATGTCATGATTTGAAGAACCATTTTTCAGAACCCCAGTGCAAAATGACCGTTTTGCCCCTCAACAGCGGAAATCACGATTTGACCCCTGTTGACTTTTAGGAATTCGCACTCCCTAGAATCCTCCTCCTATGCTCAACGCATTGAGCTCAGTATCCATGCGGGAATCTCGAATCCATTACTTGTGTGACCCTCAATGGTTCAGGGATACAGCTAGCCGTGGGCCCACAACCATTGTGGCTCCGGAATCACAATTCCGGACTTGTCCATCGGATCATGGTATGAGCATCTAGCAACATCGCCCCATGATCTCCTAGGTATCACTGATAGTGCCTGCAAGAACCAGTTGGTCGTGGTTAGCGTACAGTACGGTCCTTTCAATCCATATATTCCGATCAGATCAACGACCATTGGTAAATCGAGAGTCGTTATAGATCCGATAGCTATGCATACATCTTGGAGATCCAATAGTGACATCGCGAGTGTAACTAGGTAAACCCATTTACCTAAAACACTTCTAGTACTATGGCCAGAGATTTATACACTATTATCCCTCAGATAAAATAGGATATCCACGCATGTCTACGAGCGGTGAATCCTCGACAACGATGCATCGACTCCTACATGCATCGGGGCCTCACCCTATCCCGCCGCCTAACGACCCCAAGTGAGTCGTCAAACGGGTCAAAGTGAGGTGCCTATCATGTAGAGCCTCAATGTCGTTTCGAGTCGTGAGGACTAATCAGTACAACCAAGACCTCAGACTTATCCACTCGACAAATGGTAACCACTTGGAAAGTTCGAACGAGGGTAGTTCGATAGATCACCAGGTCACTATCTATCTGCATGCTCAGAACATCACAATGTTATCTAACATAGACTATAGTGCATTCTAGGTCTTTACTCAACGCAATTGTTAATCATCATACAACACAATGAAAGTAAAGAACACCATAAATAAATGCAAACATCATATATAAAGATTGTCATATACAAGAGTCTAT
Organism: Dorcoceras hygrometricum; assembly: GCA_001598015.1. Taxonomy (NCBI): domain Eukaryota; kingdom Viridiplantae; phylum Streptophyta; class Magnoliopsida; order Lamiales; family Gesneriaceae; genus Dorcoceras; species Dorcoceras hygrometricum. The sequence continues at coordinate 19,116 of KV005046.1, forward strand.
AAACCCACACGCCACATGTTGGCTAGTTGGGAATCTACTCTAACAGCAAAGACCCTGAACTCCACGACACTGCGAAGTCATATGACGACCTCCACACTGTCCGCAACTCAATCCTTTTCCAGAGCCACTACGACCAGAGCTAAAAGAACCGGAAGAACTCGAGTTCGATCGTCTCTTGAACTGTTTCCCTCGGGGCTTGTACCTCTGACGATTCGACTGCTGCGGCACCTGAGGAGATTGAAAAGAAGGCATGACTTCTAGCACAGGTGGGAAACTACTTCCAACTATCGGCTGAACTAGATTCTGTGCTTCCATCAGACTCTCCTCGATATCGACCGCTCTATCCACTGCCTCAGCATACGTCACAGGGGAACCAGCTAACACCATGCGGAACAACTCGGGTCTCAATACTCTCAGAAACTTGTTCTTCTTCGTTCTCTCCTGGTTCGCAACATGGGGAACATACGACAACAAGGAAGAAAACTGCCTGGCATACTCAGCCACCCTCAAGCTCCCTTGCTTCAGGTTGTCGAACTCCCGCTCACGGTTGTTGTAAAAAGACTCGGGGGTATACTCCTGTCGAAAAGCCGCACAGAAGCTCTCCCAAGAAATCAAAGCTCCAGTCTTGCGCATGACTCGGGAAGTACCCTTCCACCAACGTTGAGCAAGCTCTCTTCACTGCAACACGGCTAACTTCAGTCTCCTCTCCGGAGAATACTCAACCACAACAAATAGTTCTTCCATATGCTCTAACCAGCCCTCAGCTATCAGACCACTCTCGGCACCATTAAAAGTCGGGGGATTCATCCTCTGGAACCTAGCCAACACTAGCTCCATCTCGCCGATCTGTCAAGTCACATCCTCTACATCTGTCTGTCTAGCACGACGACGCAAAGGTATATTCTGCTGCTCAACATCCTCATCACTCCCGGGAGCTCTAGACTCCTCATCAATCTACCTAGCGACCCTACTCCTACCTCTCCTCGGCGGCATCTAAAAAAACTCAGAGTTAAGACAAAAAACAAATAACCACAGAGGCAGATAAGAATCACAGAGTCAATCAAATCAAAACTCAAACTCTGTGCCTAGACTCAAGTGTGATGAAAAAGAAATCGAGCTTATCCCAGTTTAAGTTATGATACCAAAATGTCAAGCCCGGTGCGCAAATACATAGATAATTACACAATTAAGCGGAAGCAACATAATTAGGGCTTAAAATTTTTTTTTCGATATGGACCTAATCCAATATCATTCCAAATAAGTTCCATAATCAAAATATGAGTTTAAATCAAAACTCATCAACACAACAGGTAACAAATCCAAGTAGTAATTCAACTACAGATCCCCAATAAAAATATAAAGGCACAGGACATCCCCTGGCTCAATATGAATACATAACACTCGGACACAATCATAAAGGGGATCTACCAGCTGAAGCTCCGCTCTGTCCAGCCTGGTTACTTGAAGAACCTGCCAAAGCCAATACAGACCAAGGCATCCCAAAACAGGGAAAAAATATGAGGTCAAACCTCAGTACGAAGAGCACAATAAAGCAACAATCGTATCGGACAATCCAATATTCCTAACGTGCAATTCATGAGGGCTACCAAGAATCATTGATAGACAAAAATAAGAGCACAACGACTCAGCTGTGCATATCTCATCATCATCCTGCGATCTTCAAGTGCGACGACTCAGCCACCATCACAGGGCAGTGGTATTCAGGCGCGACGACACAGCCGGCCACCACATCAAAAGCAGCGTTGGACCTTTCAGGCACGACGACTCAGCCAGCCGATCACAACGTGCAAAGGAATTCAGCTCACAAAGGAATCAGGCTCAATATGTATGCGTGAATGCACAGCAGACTCATGCTTAACTCAATGCATATAATTCACACGCACATTAAACAGATAAGAACACAGATCACAATCAATAAAACACGAAAGAAATATCCCAAAGCTGATATCAAAGCTGCTAAGTCTAGCTCAATTCGTACCTCAAATCTCAGTTCCACCTCGACAGATCTCACCAGGGCACGACACCAACGTCCTGCTCAAATCTGCTTCCTCACTGAATCACGACGAAGCTCAACATGCACTACTCAAAGCTCAAATCTGTCAAGATGTCTCATAATCAGCTCACTTCTGAACTCAACAGCTTAAAATCTAAAGCCTCATAGCTCAACTCAGCTACCTCTACTCTACAGAGCACTATCCAGCTCCCAACGAAGCTAGAACGGGAAGAATCACTTACCCAGAAGCTCAAATCTGAACGGGAAAACCATCGACTGGAATTCGCGAAATTACTCAAACCTGCAACTACTTCGCTCCTCTTCCATAAGTCGATCTACAACTCCAAACTGGTAATAATCGAAATAGCTAAGCAAGACGAACCCAGCTCCACCAATCTCGCTCCAAACAACGGCGGAAATCGACGGCAATGTAACAAGAAAGGGTTCGGATGAATAGTACTAATCGAGGCTTTCGAAGGAAAGATATAAGAAATGTCGGGTTGAAAAATGACTGAGTTTCGATCGCTACTTAGCACATAAATCCTTCAGTCAACACTGACTTATTCAGATCTCATCGACAACTCAGATCTTAGCGCTTAGGCAAAAGTCTCACAGATCTGACCTCAGCGATAACTCAATCTGGCTTCATTATGCTAGACAAGAGCTTCTAATCAAAACGGCGTCACACTAATTACAGATCTGAAGCAGATCTCACCAACTCAGACCCGCTAACGCTCATCCAGACTTGACCAAATCTGATATCATTAAAACGCACCGGTTTACTCCAAACTCACGAACCAGACCGGTCCAAATAGTACCGTTGACCAACGCTTGACTTCTACTTGCTAACCAAATCTGTCTCTCTCTCAACACCAGATCTGACTAGCGCTTAAAACGACATCATATCGCTTCCCGGTCGCGGTAACTCACTCAAACCAGCGAGGACCAGATCTGGACACCCATATCTCACTCAAATCTGAAAACAACAAACCAAACCAATTTTCATCGCACTTCTCACTCACTCACGCGGCCATTATCCAAATCTGAATTTCAGCGATCTTCAATACACCAAATCTATCTAGAGAGCTAACGCTCTCCCTTACACTATAGCTGTTAGAGTATATGCCCAACTAGCCAACTTGTGGCGTGTGGGTTTTATAGACTCTTGTATATGACAATCTTTATTTATGAAATACGCATTTATTTATGGCATTCTTTATTTTCATTATGTTATATAATGTTAATAATTGTGGTGGCTGAAGACCTAGAATGCACTATAGTGTATGTTAGATGTGATAGTGGATATGATGGCTATCATGAAACACATCTAATAGTCACTGTGCATTCTGAACTAGTTCCTAGTCGATTGGGCCGTCAAAATGAGGATACGGCCGCCCGAGCTTGAGACTAGCATCTGTGATGTGAAGTACCATGTTTCATTGGTAGGAAACATTGTGATGTTCTGAGCATGCAGATGGATAGTGACCTGGTGATCTATCGAACTATCCTCGTTCGGACTTTCCAAGTGGTTACCATTTGTCGAGTGGATAAGTCCGAGGTCTGGGTTGTACTGATTAGTCCTCACTACTCGAAATGTCATTGAGACTCTACATGATAGACACCTCACTTTGACCCGTTTTTACTTTACTGCTTTCTGCATTTACTCATACGCTTAGCATGTTTTGTTGAAAACCATTTAAAACTGTTTAAATGAGCTTTCGAATCTAAGAGTACAGTTTGAGTTATTTCCGCATGATTTATATTCATTACTCAATCTGTATCTCGGTGCACAAAGTATTCAAGAACACTGAGCTATTGCAGCTCTAGTTAAATAACCAGATCGTTTGCACTTTCATCGAGCTGGTTGGAACAACCAGCTAGAACCAAGCTCTTCCACTGCGCTGGTTTAGCACTAAGCTGGTTTCACTATAATGCGGTCCGATTTGAGTTGCGTGCTGGTTTTTCAACTCTTATACTTTTAAATGCACGTAACTTACGGGGTTGATGTCAAGCCTGTGTGAGAGTCAATGTGAGCTGTGGCGGGGTTCACGGACATCACCCCCGGTAAATCGATCCTAACAAATACCTTCGTGAACTCCTCCCATGTCAGGCTCTCCAGGAATAGACCAACCACTGCGCCCTTGCACCAAAACGGGAAAATAAAACAAGGTCAAACCTCAGTACGAGATCGTCTATAAAACCAGCCAACATATAAAACATGCAATATCTCAAACATGCAATGCATGATCAGGGTACCATGAAATCTTATCAGGTATCAACAACAATCCATGCCCAAAGCTCGACAGTGAATCTAAAAAGTAGTGGCCACAACGCACGTGGAATAATGGGTGCTACCCATGCCCTTCACATGCAGTACCAGTAGCTTGCAATCTAATCTTTCAATCTCAATCCACCGGTGTCATTCATGCTAGCTGAGGGGTGGGAGCTACCCAAGCGAACCTCAGGGCAATTGACAAACCTCACGACAGAGAGTCAAGGATACGGTAGCCACCCAACACCTCATTCTTTCATTTTCTCAAAAACATTAGAATCAACATACTGGTACTATCAATCGATTGGTTCTTAATTAAATCAGGCTCAATATGATATGCATGTATGCAAGACAGATTTCAGCTCACTATAACCGCAATAAATAACACATAGACAAGTAGAATAGAGAACCACAATTTATCTGCACAACTAGAAAATTAAACACGGCAGATCACGCCACACAGTAGCTCACATCACGCAGGAAATATTAACATGATTATATCAAAGCTACTAGTATAAGCTCAATCGTACCTCAAACTCGTACAACTACTACCTCAACAGATCACGCAGGGGTACACGTCCAGCAGCTCACGCACGAGAACACAGCTCCAACATCTCTTGGCAAACACCTAACAGAATGTGCTCGAACAATCACGTAGCTACCACCTGCTCAGCCATACCTAAACAGCTCAGGGACAACTATACTGAAGCAGATTTGGGTGCTGCCAACAACTCAACGCAAACCGATATCTCAAACAAGATAACCAGCGCTAATAGAAGCTCATAATAGGAAGAAATCCCTTACCCAAAGCTATTTAAGAACGAAAAAACCACTGGCCAGAAATTGCGACGATATTCGAACCCTGCAACTACTTCGCGTTCCCTCAACTCGACAACTCAAGTCTCCAAAATGGTATTAATTGATAGATATTAAGGAGACGAGCTCAGCGCCACCAGTCTTGCTCCAAACGACGACGTAAATCTATGGCAATCACAGGATTTGTGTTTGGATTAACAGTAGGTTCGAGGAACAGATAAGAATCGATAGCTCTCTGAGGAAGAAGATAAGAAATGTCGGGTCTCAAATTCGATAAGTGTTGGTCAACAACTATATATATATCTCCAGTCAACGTTACAGTGCCACCGACAAACTCAGATTTGAGCACTCAAATAGCTTTGACTTCTCTACGCTGACCAAATCTGGTTCACTTCAAACGACATCGCATCACTTATACTTAACCCGTGTCTACCCGGTTAATCCAAAACGACATTGTTTTGCTTCCCGCTCAAGACAACTCACTCAAACACACGAGGATCAGATCTAGACACCCAGATCTTACTCAAATCTGAAAATGGAGTATTTCGATGGTCAAGGTCCGGTGGTAGAATCACTTAGGATGAAGCTACCTGGGAGACTGAGGCCGATATGCGGACGCACTACCCGGAGTTATTTGGTACGTACTTAATTTCGGGGATGAAATTCCTAGAAGGGGGGGAAGTTGTAATGGCTTGAAATTCCTGACTACGTAGAAATGAGTGCATGACTAGGGGGAAAATAATTTTAGAAAATTACATGTCATTTTATGTGATTTAATTATGATTTTATGTTGCATGATATGCATGTCATGTTTCAGGCTGGTTGAGTTACGGACACGTGGACGAGACTAGAGACGACCGAGATGAAAATAATTTGAGATTTTTAAGAATAAATTTATTATTTTTAAGCAGCAAATTTCCGAAAATTGAGGCTTTTATGATTGTTTTGGAGGGGAACCCGTTTTTCGCCTATACGGGATGTTTAATGGATTTCAAGGTGTTTTAAAATTTGATGGGACTTTGATTTCGAAAATTAGACATTTCTAAAACCAAGTTATAAATTTTAATTAGCATTATCAATTAAGTGGAGGGGCAAGCATGTCAAATTCCATTTTCGTTTCTTAGTTAAGCATTAGGGGTCAAATTTGTCACCCTCACTTTTTCATAACACAAAAAATTATTCAACCCTAGCCTCCTCCACCTCTAAGCAGCCGTACCCCTCCTATCCATCTCACCCCCATTGAAATTTCAAGATCTTTGGTGATTCAAAGGCGGTCGTGCCCCGATCTCGTGTCCTCTACGTCGGTAACTCGCAGATCTCAATTTTCTCCAAGCCAGGCATGTGATATCGATTCCTTTTCTCACCATTTAAACTATATTAAACTTTTTTAATGATTTAATGCATGAATTTTTTGTGAATTATTCAGATCTATGCACCATTGTTTGAGTTCCATGCATGACACACAATTTTCCTTGCGTTTTTGTTTTGATCTTGTGTTGCTTCGGCTAGGGGCCGTTCTAGAGGCTTGGTGTGGTTTCATGGGAGTCCTATGGAGGTCTAGAAGCTATCCATAATTGAGAGTTGAGGGCTGAACCATGGCTGAGCCAAGGATCGAATGCATGGTGCGTGGTGGTGCGTCGCGCATGCACTGCCTTCATGCCGTCCGTTCTCCCTGGTGCGACCATGGTTCGGGCTGGGGCTGTTCTAGTTGGGACCGGCTGGACCTGGGGGTGGTCCAGCCGGTGGCACTCCGGCCAGGACAGCCGGAGCTTGGCGGGCGGGATCCAAGAGTTTCATTGGACTTAGCATTTATTTTAAGGTTTAGAATGTCAAAATTGGAGTCTTTGGATTTTTATTTATGTCAGAATTGACCATGGGATTTTAAGTTGGTCAAAATGGTTCATTTGGTCAAAATTAGTCATTTGTGTCAAAATTGATCAATTTATTTTAAATTCAAAATTGGTCAAGTTATTCTAAATCAAAATTGATTTTGGAATTAGTCCAAATTGGCCTTAAGATTTTAAAGTCAAAATCGGATTTTCAATTGAGGTCAAAACTGGTCATGTGATTTATAATTAAGTACAAAATTTGGACTATGTTAGGAATTTTAAAGAGGAATTCTTCTAATTCATGGGCAAAGTCAATTGTAAAGTTAAGTCTAGGATTAGCGGGTCAGGCTCCTGAACCAGTCCTTAATCGAAGTAGAAAATGTAGAAGCCCGTGAATGTATGTTTAACTATATATGTAGTATCCTATGTACGTAAATATTTTAAAACCAAGGATTAAATATGCATTGATGTGCTAAGTTTTTAAATTGCATGATTTTATGAAATACACGCATCACGAAATGTTTTATCAAATGTTAAAGGCATGTTTTAAAAGAAAAATTGAGGGATTGAAGTGACATGTGGCAATGTGATGATGAGCGGATCCGGGATACCGGGCCCGATGAACCTCTGTTAATGTATAATGATAAGAAGATCCCAGATCTGGGATACCGGGCCCAGTGAATCTCTGTTAATGTATTTGATGATGATGTAGGTCGGGTAAAACTGGCTGCCACGTACGTTGGTTTTAGATTGATCAATCGAACATGGTCCAAACTTCACGGATACGACTCACACGTTTTTATGTTATGATATGACATGCCTTATGTATGTTATATGTATGATATGTTATGAAATGTACGAACAAAGCATTAAGATCATTCATGCATTCATGTATTAATGTTATTTTATTACAAGTATGTGTCTGCATGCTGAGCCTCTAGCCTCACTAGGTTTAAATGGTACAGGTGATGACCCTGTAGAGTATGTCCCCACTGGCGCTGAGGAACTCTGAACGCTCGCTGCAGCAGTACCCTGTGGCCGCATTGATGTTCTACTTTTGTTATGACATGCTTTTCAAATGTTGGTTTCAACTTGTTTATTTTCAGTACTTTTACGCAGTCCGATTTTTACAGTCTGGATGATTTAACAATTTAGATATTTATTTGATTTATGTTTTAAAGTGATGGTTTAGAAAATGTTTAAAGGGAACAAGCCATACTTTCTAAGTTTATTTATTCCGCAAATGATTTTAAAAAACATTTCTAGAGTCTGGTTCGTTTCAGGGGCGTTACAGTTGGTATCAGAGCCGGCGTCTCTTAGTACGGTGTGGTTCAGGGACGAACCATGCGGAAGTTGGTGGGCATGTGACGCCCGGGGCTCAAAGAGGGCGGGGAGTGATCGTCGGTGCCAAGAGGTTGCACGGACAATGAGTGGCTTCTGGCAGGCTTCTAGAGGCGAAGGGGCACATGAATGAACCGATCCCACATCGGAATGAGAGGGATTACGATTGTGAAGTTATAGTTGTAATTGAGGTTAGTTGAGGAAGGCTTATCAGATTCAATTGGTACTACTCATATAAACAAGGTGCATCTTCTTTTCGGGAGCTCATCACTTAGGAACTCCAAAGTTAAGTGTGCTTGACTTGGGACAATGTTTGGATGGATGAGCCCATGGGAAGTTTTTCAGGGTGCGTGCGAGTGAGGACAAAAACACGCTGAAAAATCCAGTGTTGGTACAGTGGGGGCCGTCGTTGAATCTGGGGCGTTACAAGCAGAGTGATGGTACGCCTCCTCCTCCTACCCCACCTCTACAGATGACGCCATACGAGAGGGCTAGTGTGGATATGCTAGCCGGATTACCAGGATTCTGGAGAGACAGATGGAGCGTCCTGGGAAGTTGCATGAGGAGGACATGGCTGAGAGGTTCCGCAAGCAGGGACCTAAGGAGTTTGCTGGTACTACTGATCCGCTTGTTGTTGAGGAGTGGATCCGTTCTTTGGAGATCATCTTTGACTATATGGGTCTTCAGGATGCCGATAAGGTTAGATGCGCCGTCTTCATGATGAAGGGAGATGCAGCTCTCTGGTGGGAGAGAGTTGTGGTTGGATTGATTCTGGAGAGGTTGACCTGGGACAGGTTCAACTGTTTTCTTTGAGAAGTATTTCACCGCAGACGCCAGGATCTAGCTGATCAGGGAGTTTATGAGTCTCCGCCATGGAGACAAGTCTGTGGCCGAGTATGTGCGGAAGTTTGAGCGGGGGTGTCACTTTGTGCCCTCGATCGCGCATGTGGAGAGCGACAAGCTGAGGCAATTTACAGATGGTTTGAGACCAGACATCTGCCACGATGTCAATATGACGTACGTGGCTACGTATATGGCAGCAGTGAATAGGGCGTACCGGTCTGAGAAGGGCCCGAAGGACATGAGGGATGACTTCTAGATGAAGCAATAGTTACAGCAGCCAGTCAGAGGACAGTCTTCGTAGCTGCCAACGAAGAGACTTTTCAGGGACCTCCTAATGGCCCAACTCCTCAAGGGCCACAGCAGCAGAGATCGCAGATCGTAGAGGCCACAACAGCAGGGTCTCATGCCCCTAGACCTGGAGGGACTCCGATCTGCAAGGAGTGCCATAAACAGCATTAAGGAGCTTTCATGCCAGGATCCGACAAGTGCTATCACTGCAAGGAGCCAGGGCATATTTCTAGGGATTGCCCTAAGAAGAGACAGGCCACAGGACGTGTTTTTGTGATGCAGGTGGAGGCCGCAGACCCAGACACGACACTGTTCACAGGTATTCTGCTTTAGAATTTCATCGTGGAATTTTGGTATTCGTTGTGTTCTAAATTACATGCTGAGTGGAACACTGCTAGGAAATTATGTGCCTCAGGCTATAGGGTTGAATTCGATTAGGACAGTTAGACCTTCTAGGACTTGCTTTGACAACTTAGACTAGTAGGACTAGCGAACCTATAAATGTTTTAGGCATCTAAACTATTTTTGTTAATCTAGATTAATAGTAAACGCGTGCCTGAGTGACGTTTCGGTTTCAGGTGAGATTCGTTTTTTGGGGGTCACTGCCCTTGCCTTGCTAGACTCAGGGGCGACTCACTCGTTCATCTCGAGTGCATTTATTCAGAGGATGGGTATTACTCCAAAGAGATTGGGCGTCTCTCGCAGTGATGATTCCATCGGGAGAGGAGATATTGAAGGCCAGTGTGGTTCAGGGATTAATGATGATGTTCCAGGACCATGCAGTCAGGGCCGACTTGATCGTTTTGCTGATGTCAGGATTTGACCTCATTCTAGTTATGGACTGGTTGACGGAGTTTGGAGCGGTGATTGATTTCTAGCAGAGGTCAGTGACGATCAGGCCGCCAAGGCGGGAGGCTTTCCTATTTGAGGCAACGAGGAGACCGTTCATATCTTTTCTACAGGCCAGGAAGCTAGTGGAGCTGGGATGTCAGGTGTTCTTGGCCAGTGTTACCACAGGAGATACGGTAGGCCCTTCACTGTATGATGTGGAGGTAGTCAGGGACTTTGTAGATATTTTCCCTTATGACGTTGTGGGAGTTCCACCGGAGAGAGATGCGGAGTTTTCGATTGAGTTGATTCCAGGTACAATGCCTATCTCTAAGGCACCATACCGATTGGCTCCTACCGAGATGAAGGAGCTGAAGGAGCAGATTCAGGAGTTGCTTGACAAGGGATTTATTCACCCTAGCGTTTCTCCATGGGGCACGCTAGTTCTGTTTGTGAAGAAGAATGATGGCAGTATGATGTTTTGCATCGACTACCGAGAGTTGAACTGCGTTACAGTGAAAAACAAGTATCCAATCTCGAGGATTGAGGATTTGTTTGATCAGTTTCAGGGAGCTTCGGTTTTCTCCAAGATTGATCTGATATCAGGGTACCATCAGTTGCGAGTCAGAGAGGATGACGTGTCCAAGACTGCATTTTGGACATGTTACGGCCACTACGAGGCTTTCGTGATGCCGTTTGGACTGAAGAATGCCCCAACGATCTTCATGGATTTGATGAACCGGGTCTTCAGACAGTACTTAGACCAGTTCAGCATAGTATTCATCGACGCCATCTTGGTCTACTCGAGGAGCTTAGAGGATCATAGACAACATTTGTAGACCGCATTGCAGACCTTGAGAGAGCACAAACTGTATTCCAAGTTCAGCAAGTGAGAGTTTTGGCTCGATCAGGTGGCGTTACTGGGGCATATCATTTCTAGAGATGGCATTTTTGTTGACCCATCGAAGGTGGAGGCAATTCAGAACTGGGGGATTCCAAAGAATGCAGCAGAGCTTCGCAGTTTCTTGGGTTTAGTCGGATATTATCGCAAGTTCATCAAGGGCTTCTCTTCGATTTCAGTGCCCTTGACAGCCCTGAACAAGAAGAATGCGAATATGTGTGGAGTCTCGAGTGTCGGAGGAGCTTCGATCAACTGAAGGAGGCTCTTACTTCAGCGCCAGTTTTAGCGATGCCGATGAATCATGACGAGTTTGTGATGTATACAGATGCTTCCCTGAGAGGTTTAGGTGCAGTTCTGATGCATGGTGGCAAGGTTATCGCATACACATCGAGACAACTAAAGAGTTATGAGCAGAACTATCCGAAGCATGATCTGGAGCTTGTAGCAGTAGTGTTTGCACCGAAGATTTGGAGACACTACCTGTACGGTGAGAAGTGTCGGATTTCACCGACCATAAGAGTCTCAAGTACTTCTTCACACAGAAGAAGCTGAACATGAGGCAGCGCAGATGGCTGGAGTTGGTGAAGGATTATGATTGTGACATTAGCTACAATCCGGTAAAGCTAATGTAGTGGCAGACGCTTTGAGCCGGAAGACCTCAGTAGCGGCATGCTTATCAGTCGAGCGACCACTACAGGCTGAGATTCAGATATTTGGACTGGAGTTCTATTCAGGAGACTGTGCACTGAGTTTAGCAGCGCTCACAGTTCAGCGACTCTTAGAGATCGGATTAGAGATGGGCAGGCCACTGACGAGTAGTTACAGTAGTGGAGACAGAGAGATGAGGTCAGAGGATGAGGTCTGTATACAGTTGAGGTTGGGATCGTTCATTTCAGAGGCCGTATGTGGGTGCCGAGTACTAGGCAGTTGAGAGCTGAGATTTTATTAGAGGCTCATGCATCGACGTACTCCATCCACCGAGGGAGTACGAAGATGTACAGAGATTTATAGACTCTCTATTGGTGACCGGGGATGAAGAAGGATATCAGACGATTTGTTTCCGACGTACTCCAGCCACTCCCTATTCCCGAGTGGAAATGGGAGAACATTACGATGGACTTTGTGGTGGGGTTACCCAGGAGTCCCAGAGGTTATACAGCGATATGGGTGATTGTGGACAGACTCACCAAGTCCGCACATTTCTTACCGGTGAAGACTACTTTCACCTTGACTCAGTATGCGGAGTTGTATATTAGAGAGATTGTTAGACTTCATGCCATACCAGTCTCTATTGTGTCATATCGGGACACCAGGTTCATCTGCATTTTGGAGGAGCTTATACGCCGCGTTGGGGACTAAGTTGTCATTCGGTACAACTTTTCATCGACAGACAGATGTCCAGTCGGAGAGAGTCATCCAGATTCTAGAGGATTTGCTGAGAGCTTGTGTGATAGATTTCCAGGGTAAGTGAGATTTTATATTGCCTTTGGTAGAGTTCACGTACAATAATAGCTTTCAGGCTTCGATTGGGAAGGCTCCCTATGAGGCTCTGTATGGGAGAAGGTGTAGGTCTCCCGTGCACTGGGACGAGGTTGGAGAGGGAGTTTTCACTGGACCAGAGCTGGTGCAACAGACAACAGAAATTGTGACTAGGATATGAGATCGGATGAGGACAGCACAGAGTCGTCATAAGAGTTATGCCGATCGTAGACGACGAGATCTGGAGTTGGCTGTAGGAGATCACGTATTCGTGAGGATATCGCCCATGAAGGGAGTGATGCGCTTTGGCTGGAGGGGCAAGCTCAGCCCGAGATATATTGGACCATTTGAGATTCTGGACAGGGTTGGTATGTTGGCGTATCGAGTTGCACTACCATCCAGTCTGTCAGCGGTGCATAACGTATTTCATATTTCGATGCTACGGAAGTATGTTCTGAATCTATCACATGTGTTGGACTTTGAGCTGCTCCAGTTAGCACCAGATTTGTCTTTTGAGGAGCGACCATTTCAGATTTTGGCTCGAGAGGAGTGCAGACTTAGAGCGTGGAGTATTTCAATGGTCAAAGTCTGGTGGCAGAATCACTCAGACAATGAGGCTACCTGGGAGACTGAGGCCGATACGCGGATGCGCTATCCAGAACTTTTCGATACGTAACCTAATTCGGGGACAAAATTTCTATAAGGGGGGAGATTTGTAACGCCCATAAATCCTAATACGTGGAAATGAGTGCATGTCTAGGGGGAAAATTATTTTTAAAAATTATGTGTCATTTTATGTGATTTAAATGATAGTTTTAATGTTTCATGATGTGCATGACATGTTTTTAGCCTATTTGAGTTCCGGATGCGTGGACGAGACTAGGACGACCGAGATGAAAATTATTTGAAATATTTTTAAGCCCTCATATTTTAGAGCTAAAATTTGTATTTTTAAGCAGTATTTACGAAAAATGAGATTTTTATAATTATTAGTTGAAGGGAACCCGATTTTCACCTATACGGGCTGTTTTAATGGGCTTTCCTATATTTTAAAAATGAGGAGGGTTTATATTACGAAAATTGATGATTTAAAACTTAAGTTTAGAGTTTTATTTAACATTTTAATTAATGAGGGGTTAGTATAGGAAAACTCTATTATTTTCCTAATTAAAAACAATGGAGGGGTCATTTTGGACATCATTCATTTTCCTTCCACCCTAATTTTCGAAAAACCCTAATTCTCCACACCCTCCAAGCCGTCACACTCCCCTCTCCCTTGTGCACGAGTTCTTAAAGCTTTTGGGTGGTGATTTACATGGTGTTTTGTCCCGATCTCTTGTCCTCCGCTCCGGTAACGCGTAGTTCTTCGCTATTCTTCAATCAAGGCATGTTCTATCTCTCTCTTTTTCTCACCATTTTAAGCCAAAATATTGTATTTTTAAATGTATTTCATTAGTTTTTTGTGATTTGATTTGATCTATGCATAATGTTTGAGATCCATGCATGTTTCATAACTTTCAACATGTATTTGATTCGTTCTTGTGATGTTATGGTCATGGACGGTCCAAGGGGCTTGTGCTAGGTTCATGGTGGTCCTAGGGTGGTCTAGTAGTGGTCTTTGGATGAGAGGAATATGGCTTGATCATGGTTGAACACAAGGCCGAACTTGCGTCCATGCAGCGTGCGTCGCAGCCGTCCCCTTTGCACGCTTTGTACGCGTCAATCGGGCCATGTTGTGAGCCTTGGTGCGGTCAGGTGGAACCGACTGGACCTGGGGGTGGTCCATCCTTCGGGGGCTTCGGCCATGGGCGGCAGTCAGAAGGGAGGCCAAAGGCTAGAAGTTGGCGTGGTCGCAGACGGCGTGTGTGCATGCGTGCGTCTAGGTTAGGGTTTGCATGTGAATGGGCCGGTTCGGTTTGGCCGGTGGGTCGAGTCAGTCTAGGGTCAGGTCAAATATTTTAAGTTGGGTCCAAGTTATTTTATTTCTGGGCCGGGTGTTTTTATTTTAAAAGATTAAGTCTAATTTTAGCGTATTGGGCCTATTATGTTAAAGTCAAAATTTAAGTCCAAATCCTTTTGATTTATGGGCCTTATACTCTTATTAAGTTTTAAAGTCAAAATTTGAGTCAAGAGGACCTTTATTTAGTCAAATTTCAATGTTTGATTTTAAAGTAAAGGAGTGAATATTTGGTAAATTTTAAATCTTAATTTTTAAAGTTAATGGGTCAAGTCATGTTCAGGGTTAAGTTTCATTTTAAAGTTAAGTCCAGACTTTTGGGCTTAGAAGTAGTGGGCCAGGCACCTGAACCAGTCTTTGATCGAAGTAGGAAATGTAGAAGCCCGTGAATATATATTTAATTATATATGTAATATTTTATGTATACGAATATGATAATGTTTTAAATGAAAGAATTAAATATATATTGACGGGCTAAGCCTTTTAAATTGCATGTTTTTATGGAGCTTATGGATTCATGTGTTCATGGCATGGTGAAGTGGCATCATAGAGGTGCGAGGGATCCCGAGGTAAGGTCGGGTGAACCGCATCGCCACATACGTTGGTTTCTTATGATTGATCAATCGTTTATGTTATGACTCACACTTCATGGATATGACTCACACATTTTACGTACGCTATATCATGCCTTATTATGTTATGATATACGATTATGTAATGTTACGACTGATTTATGATCCATGTTTCATGATCATTCACACATGCATGTTTTTAAGGTTATTTTACGATATGCAATGTGCTTGCATGCGGTTTTATTATACGTACTTCGTTATTATCAGATAGAGAATGCTGGGCCTTTAGGCTCACTAGGTTTAAATGGTGCAGGTGATGATCCTGATGATTTTATCCCGATCGATGGTGAGGACCTCTAAGCGCCCGTTGCAGCTGTTACCCCGTGACCACTCTGACGTATCTATTTATTCTATGGAACATTTTCAGATATTTTATCAGTCATGTTCCGTTTCCGAAACTTTTATGTAGACCGATTTTAAGCCGTATGGATGAGTTAATTTTTTGAGATACTTATTTTATTTATATTGTAAATGATGTTGAGGAAAGTTTTTCAATGAACGAACCATGTTTTCTTATAGAATATTTATTCCGCACTTTATTTTATTAAAAAAATTTTAGAGTCCGGTTCGTTTCAGATAAATATCTCAAGTTTGGTGAAGACCAAGCAGAAAAATTACCTGGCATACTATCTAAAATTATTTTGTTAAAACACTTAAAAACATGAAAGCTGAAAGCTGATAATAAAATAGAAAACAGAATTTTTTTCTGGAAGTTCTGAGTTGAATCTCCTACGTCTCCCCTTCTTCCATTGTTGGAATGATTGACTAGAAGACTTTGATTTATACAACCACTTGTATAAACCCACTCAGTCAGGCCAAACCTGAGCTAAACTCCTAGATTTACACCCAGCACCAAGCTTTTGTATTTGTTCGAAGACTACATCAATTCTGGTTTAGTGGGTGATTCACTCATATAAACATTAAGCTCTCATCTCTCAAATATGTGAGTGAATCTCTCTCTGTGTGAGATTACAGTATAAGCTCACTCTCTCAAATATTAAATCTCGCGCACTGGAAAGTGCTTCTTCCTAAGCTGATATCTTCATCCTCTTCCCAGGTTGTGCAGTCGACTATAGGAATGATTGACTAGAAGACTTTGATTTATACAACCACTTGTATAAACCCACTCAGTCAGGCCAAACCTGAGCTAAACTCCTAGATTTACACCCAGCACCAAGCTTTTGTATTTGTTCGAAGACTACATCAATTCTGGTTTAGTGGGTGATTCACTCATATAAACATTAAGCTCTCGTCTCTCAAATATGTGAGTGAATCTCTCTCTGTGTGAGATTACAGTATAAGCTCACTCTCTCAAATATTAAATCTCGCGCACTGGAAAGTGCTTCTTCCTAAGCTGATATCTTCATCCTCTTCCCAGGTTGTGCAGTCGACTATAGTGATACGGAGTTTAAGCTCTCTGCTGTGCATCAGTCACACCTGGGTGTACCAGCTCTCAACTATGCACATGCCCTTCTTCCAAGATCTCTCTCTCTCTCTCTTTTCTTTTCTTTTTACCACTGCCCACTATTTTTTCGTCTCATGTGAGCACCTTTTTATATCCTTTGGATTCAATAGTAACAAATATATCCGGTAGGAATATCCGAATAAATCCAAAGTGTAAATGAGCATTAGCATAGTTGTACTGACCTCGTAAAACTTCACAGTACTATTCTGGAGACCATGTCCCCTGTCATGGTAGCATCACGCTGATTCGTAACTGCTTTGGCGTTTTGTTTTTGTTAAGATAAAATTATAAGTTTTTGGTGATAACACAAACAAGATAAAGAACTGAATTTAAGACTATCGGATTTGGACTATGAGTAATCGGGTTAAGAACTTAACCGATTAGGCGTCTCTTACAGTTCAGATCAGAGTGGTTCAGATCAGAGTGTATCAGATCAGTTCAGAAGCTTATCTAATAGATTAGATCAGAGCGCTTCAGGACAGAATCTATTCAGTTCAGCTCAGAGGCTTCTTATACATATTAGACCAGATCAGAGGCTTTTAAGGAATAGAACAGGGTTAGTAATCTTTTGTTTGATCTTTGCAGTTCAGATCTCAGCAGCAGCGAAAGCTGATGATATTCATAGAGGACAGAACAAATCAGACAAAGTGACGGACAACGAGAGAAAAAGGGAAAATTCATAAAGGAAAAAGATCTTGAAGCTTCTATATATCGAAACAGCTTAGAGCTGATTTCAGCTCAGAGCCGAAGAAGAGTTCAACTCAGAAACATATTTCAGATCACAGCTTCAGATCTTAACAGCTATTCGTTCCAAAGGATTCAATGATCAAGATTAAAGCATATAAAGCCTTTAAGAAAAAGTGGATTAAAGTTATTCAAGATCAGAGATATTTAGAGTATATCGTACAGAACGCAGAGTTGATACAGTCGATTTTTTCCAATTCTGGTATAAAGTCTTCTAAGCTCTGACAACAACCGACAAACCTCAACACAGCATTAATGGGCAATTAATTCTTGGTACGATGAAGATATTCAAATATGGTTTGTGTCTACTGGCGCATTTAATGACCGTTGAAGATGGATATCTATATATAGCTGAAGTGGTTCGAGCAAAGAGTTCTTCCGGTCTCTTGGTCTTCTTCTCCTTTGCGCTTATCTTTTCAACTTAATCCCAGCTCTCAATCTTGAAGGACAATTGTGAGGAATCAGATTTTAGATTAGTGATTAATCGAAATTGATTTGGGACTAGTCATGTAAATTATGAATTTTCAGATTTTGGACTTTAAGATTTTTGGTGAAATCTGGTTGAAATTTGGAGTTGATTTGAGGGTTTTACGAGAGAAATCTGGTTCCAGTAGAATTCAGACGTCGATGTTCAACTGTAGCGCTAGCTGATGAAGTATGATCAGTCGTTGATGGCGCGGGAGTGATACGCTGTCGTTTCGTGAAATCAGACGTCGCGCTAATGCAAGGAATCAGGTGTAGCGCATTTCAGACGTCAACGCAAGTCAACGGTACTGTAGAGAGTGATCGCTGATTTAGTTATGCGTCGTCGTTTCGCTATTCAGTAGTCGTGCTTGAAGAGGAATCTGTTGGCAGCTGATGCATGGGCGTGAGGATTATCGAGAAGACGACACGTGTTAGTCAACCAAACTGAGTTGATTGCTGTTGTGGTAGCGCTAATCAGCTGTTGCACTTGTAAAGGAACTGATTCAGTCATGGGAGCAACGCGACGTCGTTTGGCTTTTGTTAGCGAGAATCCTGATACGCCGTCGTTTGAATTATTTAGCGTGACCAGCTGTTAGTTGTGTTCATCAGCTGTTGACAGCGATGGTGACGTGTTACTCTACGAAGTCGTTTGAGTTAGATAGTGTGTTCAGCTGTTGGTCAATGAGAGAGAGATCTGCTGACAGCTGAGGAAGTGATGCTACGTCGTTTTGTTATTCTTTTAGAATCAGTTGTTGGTCGTTTTAAGAGAGAAGTGTCCTCAGCTGTTGGAACGCTGCGGCGCCATTTTGATTAGTCAGTACGGCGTCGTTTGATGTTGTGTAAATGAAGTGCAACGTCTGTTGGTGTCTGCTGTTCCCGTTGAGCAGAAGCGTTGGATCCAGTTGTAAGATTTCTACTGTA
>KV005046.1:48216-58883 GCA_001598015.1 Dorcoceras hygrometricum
CTGTACATCGACCATGTGGTTAGATTGCATGGAGTGCCTGTTTCGATAGTGTCTGACAGAGATCCGAGGTTCACATCTCGATTCTGGAAGAGTTTGCAAGCGGCTATGGGTTCGAGATTGGCTATGAGTACAGCCTATCACCCACAGACAGATGGTCAATCTGAGAGGACCATTCAGACTTTATAGGATATGCTGCGTGCAGTTGTGATGGATTTCAATTGGTGGCTGGCAGGATTCGCTATCCTTGGTTGAGTTTTCGTATAACAACAGCTACCAGGTGACTATCGGGAGCGTTGTATGGTCGTAAGTGCAGATCTCCGATCTGTTGGGAAGAAGTTGGTGAGAAACAGCTTTCTACCCCTGAGTTTGTGCAGCTATGAAAGATCAGATTGATTTGATTCGGAGTAGGATGAAGGCTGCACAAGATAGATTTACCAGCTATGCTAACCATAGACGTCGACCGTTAGAGTTTGAAGTTGGCGATCGTGTGTTCTCAAGATTTCTCCTTTCAAGAGCGTGATGAGATTCAGATTTAAGGGCAAATTAGCTCCTAGATTCGTTGTTCCCTTTGAGATTGTTGAGCAGATTGGACAGTTGGCTTATCGATTGAGGCTGCCTGACGAGTTAGCAGCGATACATGACGTTTTTAATGTGTCAATGTTGAGATATGAGCCAGATCCGTCCCATGTTTTGAGAACCGAAGAAATTGAGCTGGATTCTGCCTTGAGCTATGTGGAATATCCAGTGCAGATTCTGGTTAGGAAGGAGAAGTAGTTGAGGAACAAGATAATTCCGTTGGTGATGGTCCAATGGAGCAAGCACGGCCGAGAAGAAGCAACCTGGGAGGTGGAAGAAAAGATGATACAAGAGTGGCCTCATCTATTCGAGCACTGACCGTGAGGATTTTTCCAGGTAATTTTTTATTTTGCTTCGAGTTTTTATTACAGATTGTGTTTGGTTTGATGTTTTGATTTAGTTTTCCCTGTGTTTGCCTTTGATTTCGAGGACGAAATCTCTTAAGGTGGGGAGAATGTGAGGAATCAGATTTTAGATTAGTGATTAATCGAAATTGATTTGGGATTAGTCATGTAAATTATAAATTTTCAGATTTTGGACTTTAGGATTTTTGGTGAAATCTGGTTGAAATTTGGAGTTGATTTGAGGGTTTTACGAGAGAAATCTGATTCCAGTAGAATTCAGACGTCAGTGTTCAACTATAGCGCTAGTTGATGAAGTCTGATCAGTCGTTGATGGCGTGGGAGTGATACTGTTGTTCCCGGAAAATAGGATCAAAAAGATCAGCAGCCGCGCTTTTCAAGAGTTAAAAGATTTTGTGCGCTGCTACTTAAAACTGGAGGTGCAATACCTCTTGTTCTTGAACATCTAAAAAATCACAAGAGCACCGGAGACAGATCTGGTATGATTTAAAAATCATGCGGAAAATACCAGAACGGAATCCTTATATTTTAAAACGATTCAAACAGATTTATGTACAACATAAATCTGTTCGACTGTGCAAGTGTTCTTACTGCTAAGGCGTGAGTGCTGATAATAAAATGCAAGTGCTGAATGCAAGTGCTGAAATCGTTAAATAAATGGACCAGCTGATTTGTTTCTGGAAGTTCGGACCTCAATGTCCTACGTCTCCCCTTCTTCCACCTCGGAAGGCTCCACTAGAAGAATTTGATCTATACAACGCGTACAGACCCAATCCCGCAACCAGCAGCTGCGAGAACTCCTAGACTTCTACCAGTCCTCGGCTGTTCACTTGGAACTTGTTTTACGTCTCTTTCAAAGACTACATACACAGAGTTTTACGTCATCATGCTTAGACGGGAACTGTTTGTGAAGGTTTTGAGATTCATTCACTATACAATGAATGTGAATGAATCTCTGTGTGTGAGATTGTTACAATGAAACGCTCAATTCTCTGTTTCTCACACACTAGGGAAATTGCTCTGAACAAGCAGATTCTAGCTCAGCTGTCAACTGCAATTAAGCTCTCTCTTCGTATGATAGTTGACAACTTCGCTTCAGATTTATCTTCCCTCTGTTGTTGTCTTCTATTGATTTTTCTTTTCTGTGCAACAACAACGTCTAGTGCAATAGTGCTACAGTCATCATCTTCTTCCTTCAACTCTTCTTTCTTAAATAGCCTCTGTTCAATTTAAATCCTTTGGACACAAAATTCTTCCCGTTCAAATGTGTTCTGTAAAGTACCGACAGGGATTGTCCTTTGTGTCCTTTATTTTGCAGGCTTCTTTGTCATCTTCACCATTTGAATTGAGCTCAGCAGTTGACATCCAGCTCTCGTAAATCTTCATAGAAATTCGTCAACATATTCGCTACTGATTGAGACTTCAACTGCTGCGACTGAATTAATCTTCTGCTGTCATCTTAATCGCAGCGACTGATTTCTTCAATTCCCTTTTGATAACCAGCTCTTCCTTCGTCGTTTGCAATTCTGCGACTGGAACACATTTGAATGAATGCACCTGCTGGTTTCTTTTCAACATGTGTGATATTCCATCGACTGATCTTTAAGCGTTAAGTCAAAACGTTGTCGTGTCAACTTATTCAAGAGACACCGTTTTGATATCGTTGTAAAGCACCTGCTGGTTATCATCAAGTAATGTACCTGCTGGTTATCATCGCAAAAGCCATCTGCTGATATCTTTAGCGCGAAGGCAAAACGCTGTCGTATCCATTAATCCAAACGACATCGTTTTGCTATCGCTTTCTTCAAATATCATCTGTTGGTGAACAGTAGCTTGCGACTGGCTGAGTACTGCATCGACTGATAATCATCATCTGCTGGTACATCAATGTGTCTGCTGATTATAATGATGTCTCTGTTGATGTCATCGTCGCTAATCCATCGACTGAATTTGCTGACGTCATCTTTCTTCTAGCGCTCCTGCTGGTTCAACTTGTTTGCTGATTTTCCTTTAAGAAAATCACCCGCTGGTTTTATTATTGCAAACCATCGACTGAATTTGCGAAGACAAAACGCTGTCGTATCAACTTATTCAAACGACATCGTTTTTCTATCGCTAACTTTGAGTACGCTCGACTGGTTGCACTGAAGCTTGCGACTGATTGTTCTTCCTGTACGACGTTGCTTATGTTCCAGCTGGTCCATCTTCCTCTTCTAGCGCTTGCAGCTGGTTCTTATCGTTCCAACTGGTTCACTATGCTCCAGCTGGTTCAACTTGGCCTCCGCCTGATTACGAACAACTGACTCAACTTTGGACGTCTCCATTGCTAATCCAGCTGCCGTTTACAATGATTAACAAAACCAACTGCTGAACTTTATATTGTGAACCATCGACTGGACAAACTTCTGCTACTGTTCATCTTCTTCTTCGATCCTAAAGTCTGTACACTAAGTGGAATTGTTAGTAACACAATAAGAATTTTTGTGTAATTCAAAATTCAATCTGGATCTGTTGACGCAGATCCATCAGATACGCTGTCGTTTAGTGAAATCAGACGTCACGCTAATACAAGGAATCGGGTGTAGCGCATTTCAGACGTCAACGCAAGTCGACGGTACTGTAGAGAGTGATTGTTGATGTATTTATGCATCGTCGTTTCGCTATTCAGTAGTCGCGCTTGAAGAGAAATCTATTGGTAGCTGATGCGTGGGTGCGAGGATTTACGAGAAGGCGACACGTGTTGGTCAACCCAACTGAGTTGACAGTTGTTCGTTGTGTTGATTAGCTGTTGTAATTGCAAGAGGTGTGCTTTCAGCTGTTGAGGTGATGCTACATAGTTTCGATAAGTTGTAGCGGCGTCGTTTGGTGTTGTAACACTAATCAGCTATTGCATTTGTGAAGGACCTGATTCAGTCGTGGGAGCAACGCGACGTCGTTTGGCTTTTGTTAGCGGGAACCCTGATACGTCGTCCTTTGAGTAGCGTATTCAGCCGTTGGTTGTTTTGTGAGATCTGGTATCATCTGTTGGTACGCTGCAACGTCGTTTTGATTAAATGGATATGGCGTCGTTCGCTGTCGTGTATGGTTATGCAATGTCTGTTGGTCTCAGCTGTTGGCAGCTGTTGAGTAAACGCTGGATTCAGTCGTAAGATTTCTACTGTAGCGTTATCTGGCGTCTGTTTGATTTGAGCAGCAGCTGTTGGGTGTTGGGATAAATAGAGAAGTGTTGAACGACACTTAGAATTATTTTAGAACCCGGTATTTCTTATCTCTATCTTCAAACCCTCGTTAGCTGCTGTTCACCCGATCATTTCTTCCCTAGATTTCGGTCGATTCCAGCCTTTGTTTTGGATGATTTTGGTGGCGCTGAATTCCCCTTGTCTAGCTCTTTCGATTTCTACCCATTGGAGATCGTAAATTAGCGTTGGAAAGGAAACGCGAAGTTGCTAGAGGTTCGAAGGTTTCTGAGAAATCTGTTACGTTCGTTTTTGAGCTTTTGGATTTCAGCTTCCAGGAAGATTTCTTCCTTGGTTGAGGAAGCCAGGAGAGATCTGAATTGCGCCATTTGGGAATTTTCGTGCTCTGTTC
The DNA here is from genome assembly GCA_001598015.1 of Dorcoceras hygrometricum. Taxonomy (NCBI): domain Eukaryota; kingdom Viridiplantae; phylum Streptophyta; class Magnoliopsida; order Lamiales; family Gesneriaceae; genus Dorcoceras; species Dorcoceras hygrometricum. Next base: position 52,743 of record KV005046.1, read on the forward strand.
TAAATCTGTGAGGTAGATTTAAGTTGTTGAAGGTACGAATTGAGCAGCTCTAACAGCTTTGAGCATGGACATGGCTGTATTTCATGTTATGAAATCTGTTGGATTGATTCGGTGATTTTACGTGAACAGTTTGATGAATTGCTTGAGTTATATATTCTGTTTTCACGTATTTATGTTGTATGCATTGAGAATTGATTATTGAATGGCATTCATGCATACAACTTGAGCCTGATTGACAGATTGATTGAGGACCATATTGAGAGCCACGTTGTGACCGACAGACTGATTAATCGTGCCCGAAAGGTCCAACGCTATCATCGGAGTGGTGACCGATTGATTGGTTGTGTCCGAATACAACCGAGCTGTGATGGGCTGACGGGACCCGAAGATCACGGACCGATGATTTCCCCGTTAATACACCGTGGTATGGAGGCTCGAAGTGAGATGTTTTTCCAGTCGATATACTGGTCTTGTTTACCGCTTCCTTGATAGCATCATGCATTTCATAGCATTGATTTATAGCATGTTACATGATTTGCTGTTTTGATGGCTCTTCGTACTGGGGCTTGACCTCGTATTTCTTTTCCTGCTTGTGTTGTTTGGGTCTGTGTTACCCACTTGCAGGATCTTCAGGTAACCAAGCTGGACAGAGTGGAGGTGCAGTTGGTCGATCCTCGTTCCCTTGAGTCCCAGTTTACTTTTATTATGTATTGAACCAGGGGATGCCCTGAGTCTTTACATATTTTGGGGATCTGAATTTGAATTGAGATTTGATGTTACCTGTTTTGTTGAGTTTGAGTTAATTCGTATTTTGAGTATTGATATTTTGAATGTATGTTTGGAGTTAAAGGCCCATTTTATTTCGAAAAATTTTTAAGCCCGATTTTACGCTTCCGTGATTATGTGCTTAATTGTGTTGTAATCTTGAGTGTTTAGCACGGGGCCTGACAACAATCCTTGAAGCTTTTCAGTTCTTAACCTTAGAGATTTCCTTCTGGTTTACATTAGAAAACGAGTCTTATTGTATAAGAAACCAAAAGTCTTACAAACTCTGTTTGTGTTGTATTCATTGATATATTCAGGTCAGAGTCTCTAAAGAACTTGCTACATCAAACAGTTCTAAAATACATTTGTTTGTAATGAGCAGAGGAGTCTGCGTTGTATTTAGTTGCTAGGAGTTTACTTTAAGCGAGGCTTAAGTGAGTGGGCGTTTGCAGACGTTGTAACCATCAAAGTATTCTAGTGGAATCTTCCTGAAAAGGAAGAAGGGGAGACGTAGGATATTGATATCCGAAATTCTAGAAAACTCTTGACTCTCTCTATTTAATTACTTGCATAGTTATTTTATTACTGTTCACTGTTTAATCGATTTATTTCCGCACTATATTGTTAACCGAGAAAATAGATTAGAACTAATAACCTCTAAGCTAGTCACACGGCCTAGAGTTGAGCACAGGCTTGTAAAATCGTTTATAAAGGATTTGAAATAGAAATTAAAAGGAGTTCATTCAACACGCCCCACCCCCCCCCCCCCCCCCTTTCTGAACTCGTGGGCTTATTTTGCTTCTAGTTTCTGTAACACCCCAAAATCCATAGGACCACATTTATGCATTTTATTAATCTTATGGGCCAAATAGGCAATTTTAAATGTTATGTGTTAGCTGATTTTATTGATATCAGCAAGTAAGATGCGCTGCGGCTGGTTCCAGCAGGTAACTCCAAGGAGTGATGCACGAACTGGTATTAAATTGATTTAAAGGTGTTTTAAGGAGGTGAAATGATTTCTTTTGAAAAAGGTTTGGTACTTTGCAAATTTAAAATGATATGAAGGGAATTTTTACTAAACTTTAGAAGTGTGTCATGCTTGATTTCACAAGTAGCTTGCCACTAATCCCTTTCATATAAAAACCTGTTTTAAAGTAAGATTGTCATCATTTGCAAAGAAAAGTTTTAAATTGTTCTACAAAGGAATTTCAGAAGAGTTTGTGCGTTGCTCAAAAGGGAGGATTTCTGCAGGAATTAGCTGTTGTTGCAAAGCTTCAATTAAGGCAAGGAAAAGCTGATCCTTTGATTACACCATTTGAAGCATATATTGTTGTTTTATGGATATGCTTGCCTGGAAGTTTAAATTATGTTTAAAGTTCATGTTTGAAATGATTTAGACATGAAAAGGAAGGAAAGATGGATTCGAAAACGATGTTTTGATGTTTATGATGCTTCCAGTATATTTTCCAGAAAGTTTATGAAGTTTAAATGTACTGAGGATTCGAACTTATTTCCAGAAATTGTCATGAATGATCTTTTCGCAGTAGTTGAAATATCAGAATTTGATAAACTGTGTAATCGGTAGTTGTTGGTTGAATCATTGGTATGGTTTGATAGGCAACGGCTGATGGCATCGTTGTTGTTTTGATATTTTGAATATTGAGTTAGGTTCCAGTAGCTGTATCTACTTGTTAAGATTCAGCAGCTGTATGGTTATAACGTTTACGAATGTTCTTCCTTTTGTTATAATGTCCGGGATTTGATGATTTGTGTAATCAATAGTTGCTAGTTAGATCAGTATAAAGTTTGGTTTAATAGGCAATGGCTGGTAGCGCGATCGTTGTTTTGATGTTACAAGCGTCTCTCATAAATTCAGCAGATGGTGCGTTCATCAGCAGATGCATCTTTCCTTGTTAATATCAGCAGTTGTTTTCCTTTGATTAGGAATCAGCAGCTGCATTGTGATTGTAAATTTAGCAGCTGTAATTCCTTTTAGAATTCAGCAGTTGCGTTGTTTTCATAAATTCAGCAGATGCACTGTTCATCAGCAGATGCATCTTTCCTTGTTAATATCAGCAGTTGTTTCCCTTTGATTAGGAATCAGCAGCTGCATTGTGATTGTAAATTTAGCAGCTGTAATTCCTTTTAGAATTCAGCAGTTGCGTTGTTTTCATAAATTCAGCAGATGCACTGTTCATCAGCAGATGCATCTTTCCTTGTTAATATCAGCAGTTGTTTCCCTTTGATTAGGAATCAGCAGCTGCATTGTGATTGTAAATTTAGCAGCTGTAATTCCTTTTAGAATTCAGCAGTTGCGTTGTTTTCATAAATTCAGCAGATGCACTGTTCATCAGCAGATGCATCTTTCCTTGTTAATATCAGCAGTTGTTTCCCTTTGATTAGGAATCAGCAGCTGCATTGTGATTGTAAATTTAGCAGCTGTAATTCCTTTTAGAATTCAGCAGTTGCGTTGGAGCAGTTGTCTAGATGTCGACTGCCCTTTCATATGAGCTATATGCTAAAACTGATATCGGGAGTCATTTTGATCAAAGTGCAAATTGGACCACATAGAACTTATATGCCATAATCAACTGAAAATAATATTGAAAGTTATGAGAAGCTGGGCTATCATCCCCTGTTTCTGCCATTGAATGTTTATTGAAATATTTACGAAAATGACATAGTTTATTGAAATTCCTTAACATATGATTTGAACAGATGTCTTCCTGCGTTTTATGAAATTGTTACTACTCAGATTTTACTTGCTGAGCCTTTAGGCTCACTAGCTTTTAAAATGGTGCAGGTACGACAGCTGGAGAACGAACAGCAGGTGAAACTTGAAACCAGCAGATGGGTAATTGTGTTTATCCTAGGCCTACTTTTTCCGTGTCTAGGTTGTATCGTTTTGATTAGATTGTACTGTATTAAATCAGTAGCAATGGTTGTATATTTACCTAGAATATCAGCTGTTGTAAATCGCAATTGCAAAGTTATATGAAATACTCTGTTTTCCGCAAATGTTTTAGTAGTAGCGCGCGAACTTAGGTACCTGCTGGTCTTCGAAATTGTCTTGTGTTTTATTTCTTTCAAGTTATAAGAAATACAGCTTATAACAAATTCTCTTTTAGCCCTTCTTTTATTCAAAAATTTTGTTTACCTTAATTCTCGTGGCCCGTTGGGTTCGGGCGTCACAACATGGTATCAGAGCAACGTTCCTGAGATAAACACATGCACCATCAGCTGGATCAAAGTTCATCGTTTGTTCTTCTAAGTTGTGAGTTTATTTTCAGAGCATTGTCTTTTATTTTAGCATGTTCTGATTTATGCATGTGGTGGATTATGGGCTATAGAATATAGAATGTCAGGAAGAGGACGAGGAAGAACTAGAAGCAGTATTCCTCTAGAAGAAACTGAAAGTGATAACAATGCTAACATCGCCCAATTGTTAAGAATGCTGGTAGAACAAAATAACAGTAGAGGCAATGGCCAATCTTCCAGCAGTAGGGGACCTAGTAATGACGATCCCCAAGAGAAATTTAGGCGCCAAGCCTAAGGAATTTAGCGGAACTACTGATCCACTAGTTGCAGAGAGTTGGATCAAATCCATGGAAATTATTTTCGAGTACCTCCAACTGTCTGATTTAGATAGGCCAAAGTGCGCTATCTACATGCTAAGGGATGATGCGATGATTTGGTGGGAAGGAACCAAGTTGTCTGTGGATCTGCTGAATCTCTCATGGGCAAGATTTAAGCGAGTATTCTACGAGCAATACTTCACAGCGGGGAAAAGATCTGAATTGAAGAGGGAATTTTTGACCCTCAAGCAAGGGAGTTTAACCGTACAAGAGTATGTGCGGACGTTTGAAAGAGGGTGCTATTTTGTGCCATTGATAGGAAGTGACCCAGAAGAGAAATTGAGTCACTTCATAGAAGGGTTGAAACCAATGTTCAAAATGAATGTGAGGCTGTCAGTGCCAAGAACTTACAGGGAAGCAGTGGATAGAGCCCTGCAAATTGAAAGATATTGGAAAGATCTCGATGAAGAAAGGCAGCAAAAGAGACAGGCCTTTCAGCAGAAGGATCAAAGGTCATTCAAGAAACAGAACAAGAACCAGCAGAGGCCTCAGGAGCAAAAGCCTCTACAAATTCAACCTATAAGCTCCGTTCCTGCTGGTAATAATAGGCCATTATGTCCTAAATGTCAAAAGCCTCATTTGGTACAATGCAGACTTGGACAAAACGTCTGCTACAAGTGTGGAATGCCTGGACATATTCTAAAACATTGTCCAAAATCCAAGCAACTGGTGACCAGCAGAACCTATGTGATGACGGCTGATCAAGCATCTCCAGAGTCTACAGTGGTTACAGGTGAAATTTCGATAGCTGGATTTACTTCTCTAGCTTTGTTAGATTCAGGAGCTACGCATTCATTCATTTCTGCTGAGTTTGTTAAGAAATTGTCAATCCAGCCGGAGCAAGTAATGATAGGTTATTGTGTGTTGGTACCATCTGGGGAAAAATTGGTATCGCAAGAATTGTTTAAAAGTCTAGAGCTTAAACTTCAAGGGCATAAGATTACTGCTGATTTAATTGTGTTGCCAATGCCAGAATTTGATTTAATTTTGGGAATAGATTGGTTAACTAAGTATGGAGTAGTGATTGACTTTAAAATGCGAGCAGTAGCTGTCAATCCAGCAGGAAAAGAGCCATTCCAGTTTTTGGCCAAACAAGATAATAAAATTCCATCAACTATATCATCGTTAGCAGCTACTAATAGGCCCCAGCTGTCCATTGTAGAAGTAGCAAATGAATTCCCTGAGGTTTTTCCAGAAGACATTCAAGGATTACCACCAGACAGGGAGTTAGAGTTTTCCATTGATCTAATCCCAGGAGCTGCTCCAGTATCTAGACCACCCTATCGATTAGCCATCAACTATATCATCGTTAGCAGCTACTAATAGGCCCCAGCTGTCCATTGTAGAAGTAGCAAATGAATTCCCTGAGGTTTTTCCAGAAGACATTCAAGGATTACCACAAGACAGGGAGTTGGAGTTTTCCATTGATCTAATCCCAGGAGCTGCTCCAGTATCTAGACCACCCTATCGATTAGCTCCAACAGAGATGAAAGAATTGAAAGAACAGATACAAGACCTGTGGGAGAAAGGATGTATTCGGCCCAGTACTTCGCCAGGGGGAGCCCCTGTTCTGTTTGTTAGGAAAAAGGATGGGAGAATGAGATTATGCATAGATTATCGCGAGTTAAATAAGCTGACAATTAAGAATAAGTACCCACTACCTAGGATAGAAGATCTTTTCGACCAATTAAGAGGGTCAGTAGTATTTTCTAAGATCGACTTGAGGTCTGGATATCACCAA
>KV005046.1:60085-74239 GCA_001598015.1 Dorcoceras hygrometricum
CAGAGGATGGAATTGTGAGGTATTTGGGCAGAGTTTGGGTACCTCAAGTAGATGATTTAAGAGCTGAACTTTTGAAAGAAGCTCATACAACTCCATATTCAGTACATCCAGGAAGCACGAAAATGTACAAGGACCTCCAGCAGTTGTATTGGTGGCCAGGGATGAAGAGGGATGTTGCTATATTTGTTTGGGTACCTCAAGTAGATGATTTAAGAGCTGAACTTTTGAAAGAAGCTCATACAACTCCATATTCAGTACATCCAGGAAGCACGAAAATGTACAAGGACCTCCAGCAGTTGTATTGGTGGCCAGGGATGAAGAGGGATGTTGCTATATTTGTAGCTGAATGTTTAACATGTCAGCTGGTAAAGGCTGAACATCAGCGACCAGCAGGATTGTTGAAGCCTCTGCCGATTCCCAAATGGAAGTGGGAATGTATAGCGATGGATTTTGTAACTGGATTACCAAGGACAGTGCAAGGATATAACTCCATTTGGGTTATAATTGATAGGCTCACTAAGTCTGCTCATTTCTTACCAGTTAAAACAAAATATGAGGTGAGAAGGTATGCTGAATTGTTGTTAAAGAAATAGTGAGACTACATGGTGTTCCAATTTCCATTGTATCGGACAGGGATCTTAAGTTTACATCAGCTTTTTGGAAAAGTCTACATAAAGCTATGGGTACAAGATTGACGTTCAGCACTGCGTTTCACCCTCAAACTGATGGGCAATCGGAAAGGGTGATCCAAATTTTAGAAGACTTGCTCAGAGCATGTATTGTGGATTTTTCAGCAGGATGGGATGCGAGTTTGCCACTGGTAGAGTTTGCCTACAATAACAGTTTCCAAGCTTCGATTCAAATGGCTCCATATGAAGCTTTGTATGGCAGGAAATGTAGAACACCACTTCATTGGGATGAAGTTGGTGAAAGAGCCGGTTTAGGACCTGATGTTGTGGAGCAAACAGCAGCAGCTGTTAGAAGAATAAGAGAAAGAATGAAAATAGCTCAAAGTCGACAGAAAAGTTACACAGATAATCGAAGAAGGGAACTGAATTTTGAAATAGGTGATCGAGTATTTTTGAGAATAGCTGAAGGGAGTTATGCGTTTTGGAAAGAAAGGGAAGTTGAGTCCAAGGTATATTGGACCATACGAGATTTTAGAGAAGGTAGGAACGCTCGCCTATCGACTGGCGCTGCCTCCACAAATGTCAGCAGTGCACAATGTTTTTCACGTATCAGCTTTGAGGAAATATATTCCCCATCCTTCGCATGTGCTGAGTTACGAGCCAATTCATTTAGCTCCAGATTTAAGCTATGAAGAGCGACCGGAAAGAATTCTCCTCTGAGAAATTAGAAGATTAAGAAATCGTAGCATTCCTATGGTTAAGATACAATGGTCCAACCAGTCGGAGCGAGAAGCAACGTGGGAAACAGAAGCTGATATGCTAAGCTTATACCCATATTTATTTGGTACGTAAATTTCGAGGACGAAATTTCATTAAGGAGGGTAGAGTTTTAACACCCCAAAATCCATAGGACCACATTTATGCATTTTATTAATCTTATGGGCCAAATAGGCAATTTTAAATGTTATGTGTTAGCTGATTTTATTGATATCAGCAAGTAAGATGCGCTGCGGCTGGTTCCAGCAGGTAACTCCAAGGAGTGATGCACGAACTGGTATTAAATTGATTTAAAGGTGTTTTAAGGAGGTGAAATGATTTCTTTTGGAAAAGGTTTGGTACTTTGCAAATTTAAAATGATATGAAGGGAATTTTTACTAAACTTTAGAAGTGTGTCATGCTTGATTTCACAAGTAGCTTGCCACTAATCCCTTTCATATAAAAACCTGTTTTAAAGTAAGATTGTCATCATTTGCAAAGAAAAGTTTTAAAGTGTTCTACAAAGGAATTTCAGAAGAGTTTGTGCGTTGCTCAAAAGGGAGGATTTCTGCAGGAATTAGCTGTTATTTCAAAGCTTCAATTAAGGCAAGTAAAAGCTGATCCTTTGATTATACCATTTGAAGCATATATTGTTGTTTTATGGATATGCTTGCCTGGAAGTTTAAATTATGTTTAAAGTTCATGTTTGAAATGATTTAGACATGAAAAGGAAGGAAATATGGGTTCGAAACGATGTTTTGATGTTTATGATGCTTCCAGTATATTTTCCAGAAAGTTTATGAAGTTTAAATGTACTGAGGATTCGAACTTATTTCCAGAAATTGTCATGAATGATCTTTTCGCAGTAGTTGAAATATCAGAATTTGATAAACTGTGTAATCGGTAGTTGTTGGTTGAATCATTGGTATGGTTTGATAGGCAACGGCTGATGGCATCGTTGTTGTTTTGATATTTTGAATATTGAGTTAGGTTCTAGCAGCTGTATCTACTTGTTAAGATTCAGCAGCTGTATGGTTATAACGTTTACAAATGTTCTTCCTTTTGTTATAATGTCGGGATTTGAGGATTTTATAATCAGTAGTTGCTAGTTTAATCAGTATAAAGTCTGGTTTAATAGGCAACGGCTGGTAGCGAGATCATTGTCTTGATATTATATGTGTTTTTCGTAAATTCCAGCAGATGCACTGTTCATCAGCAGATGCGTCTTTCCTTGTTAATATCAGCAGTTGCTGTTCTTTGTTAGGAATCAGCAGCTGCATTGTGAGTTTAAATTCAGTAGCTGTATTTCCTTTGTTAGAATTCAGCAGTTGCGTTGTTTTCATAAAATCAGTAGATGCACTGTTCACCAGCAGATGCATTCCATTGAGATAGTTCAGCAGTTTTTTAGTCGTTTATATGTACTATTCATTTCAGCTGGTATTAGTCTTGCGACTGGTACTATTCAATTATATACACGCGTTAGCGCTTTTTCTTGCAGCTGATTGATTAGCGTATTCCTTGCGACTGATCGATGCGCTAACGACGTCGTTTCTTAGTATCATAAAATGTCTACATTGAGATAGTTCAGCAGTTTTTTAGTCGTTTATATGTACTATTCATTTCAGCTGGTATTAGTCTTGCGACTGGTACTATTCAATTATATACACGCGTTAGCGCTTTTTCTTGCAGCTGATTGATTAGCGTATTCCTTGCGACTGATCGATGCGCTAACGACGTCGTTTCTTAGTATCATAAAATGTCAGCAGGTAGTCTTTTTATCCTATCTGCTGATCACTCCAACGACATCGTTTCATTTAAATACGATTGTTTTAGTAAAAGAGCTAGCAGTGGGTTTCTGTTTATTCCAGCTGGTTCATTTCAACGATATGATTCCAAAGTTGAATTCGATACTCAGTAAAGTTTTAAAATAGGAAGCAAAAGTTTAAAATGATGGAACCCGATGATTAGCAGAAATTTCAAGGAATGATTAAAGAAAGGATTGTTAAGGAACAAAGCTATTTTAGATTATGGCATAGATAGTTACGGTCACCAAGGAGAAGGGCGAGCAGTTTTCTAGATGTCGACTGCCCTTTCATATGAGCTATATGCTAAAACTGATATCGGGAGTCATTTTGATCAAAGTGCAAATTGGACCACATAGAACTTATATGCCATAATCAACTGAAAATAATATTGAAAGTTATGAGAAGCTGGGCTATCATCCCCTGTTTCTGCCATTGAATGTTTATTGAAATGTTTACAAAAATGACATAGTTTATTGAAATTCCTTAACATATGATTTGAACAGATGTCTGCCTGCGTTTTATGAAATTGTTACTACTCAAATTTTACTTGCTGAGCCTTTAGGCTCACTGTGCAGGTACGACAGCTGGAGAACGAACAGCAGGTGAAACTTGAAACCAGCAGATGGGTGGTTGTGTTTATCCAAGGCCTACGTTTTCCGTGTCTAGGTTGTATCGTTTTGATTAGATTGTACTGTATTAAATCAGTAGCAATGGTTGTATATTTACATAGAATATCAGCTGTTGTAAATCGCAATTGCAAAGTTATATGAAATACTCTGTTTTCCGCAAATGTTTTACTAGTAGCGCACGAACTTAGGTACCTGCTGGTATTCGAAATTGTCTTGTGTTTTATTTCTTTCAAGTTATAAGAAATACAGCTTATAACAAATTCTCTTTTAACCCTTCTTTTATTCGAAAATTTTGTTTTACCCCAATTCTCGTGGCCCCGTTGGGTTCAGGCATCACAACATGGTATCAGAGCAACGTTCCTGAGATAAACACATGCACCATCAGCTGGATCAAAGTTCATCGTCTGTTCTTCTAAGTTGCACAATGGATAGAAAAGACCAGATTTGAGTACACAACGGAAGATAAGAAGAAAGAAAATCTGGAAAACTTAGCAAAGGATATACACTACAAGACGTTGGAAAAAATATGTTCAGCAAAATAAAGACCTACGCTACTGCAAAAGAGATCTGGGAAAATCTGACACAAATCTGCGAAGACAACGATGAGACGAAAGAAAATAATCTGACTGTTGCCCAGCAGAAGTATGAGTCAATCAAGATGAGAGAAGGAGAGATCATGACCGAATTCGACGAAAGATTCAGCTCTGTTGTGATCAAGCTGACAACCGTTGGAAAGGAGTACAGCAACAGAGAACTGGCTCTTAAAGTGATGAGAGTACTGCCATTGGGATGGGATGTGAAGAAGATGGCAATGCGAGAATCAAAAGATCTTAACAAGCTGGAACTCCAAGATCTGTTCGCCAATCTTAAAGCTTATGAGTTCGAGCGGGAAACCAGATTAGAGGCTGGGCCATCAATCTCACAACCCAAGAAGGCTCTTGCTGCTTCAACCTCAGAACAGAGCTTACCAAGCAAGTCAGCAGAGTAAATCAGCAACGACGTCATGTCCCTCTTCGTAAAGAAGTTTGGGAAATTTATGATAAGATCTCAAAACCCTTCTTTTAATTATAACAATGCACATAAATCTGAAAAGATTTCTACTGATCAAAAATTGTTATAACTGTGGCAGACCAGGGCATTTTGCAACTGATTGCAACAGGCCTGAGAAAGATGATAAGCGGTCCACGGAAAGAAGAAGGAACAGATATGAGAAAAGGCCCCACAAAAAGAATGACCGAAAGGTACTTGTTGCTGAGGAGAGCAATAGCAAATGGGCGGACTCAGACTCTGAAACAACATCAAGCAGCTCATTGAGTGATAGTGAGAAGGAAGAAGTCCACTGCTTGATGGAAAACCAAACTACTAATGATGAGGTATTTGATTTCTCTAATAGTGAATTTACACGTGAGGACCTCATCACCGCACTAAACGAGATGGTCTATGAGTACATAAAACTATCTCAAACATTCGAGGAAATTAAGGCTGAAAATGGATGTTTGAAAAGAATTTCAGCTGAACCAAGCATTGCTCAGCTTGGGGATACTAACAGTTTACAAACGGAGTTGAGTAAGCCGAAGATTGAGAATGATTCCTTGAGAACAAAGTCCTGTGAACTCTCATCTAAAAATGAAAGATTAAATCAAGTGATGAGTTCCTGGACTCAGTCATCGATTTCCTTGAGTAAGCTGCATGAAACCCAGAAGCTATTAAACGACAAAATTGTCTTAGGTTTCAGCTTTGGTGAAAGCAGCTCAGAGGAAACATGTACTCAGTCAGATCGGGATGATTATAAATTCAAGAGAATGAATTTTGTCAAAGCCAGTGTGATACATAATGTTTATGAGTCGGTCAATTATGACGACCAGATCACTGGACAGCTGAACCAAAAGGGCAACAATGGTATTGGTTATATCAAGCCTGAGAACTGTAAGCCTAGCTGGCTAACGTACAGATTAGAAAAGGACAAGGCAAAATATGTACCTAAGTCATCTGTTCCGAACCAGCAAAAGCGTGGTTCAACGAAGGCTAAATTAAAATGGGTAAAGGTTCAGCTTAAGTGTAATCTGAATGGTCAAAATACGAAATCAAAGCTCAACAGATCGTACAAAAATTCAGCACGAACCCTTGTGGACATTCAACTGGGAACACTGTTAAGGTAGTTCAAGTATGAGTCCTGGAAGGGGTAATCCGATCTGGACCCAAGTAAATTTGGGTACCAAAAGTTCATCTTTGTGATTGCAGGATAACAGGTACATAGCTTCGGAGGACTCAAACAAATGGTATCTGGATAGTGGTTGTGTGAGACACATGACTGGCAATCCACAGCTGTTATCTGAACTGAAGCCATACAAAGGACCCAGAATTGTCTTTGGTGACAACTCACACGGTAACATTGTGGGTAAGGGTAAGCTTACCCATGGTAACCTTTCAATTCATGATGTTCTTCTTGTTGAGAACCTGTGCTATAATCATATTAGCATAAGTCAGTTGTGTGACAATGGTTACACAATTAACTTTCAAAAGCACACATGCACAGTTCAGAATCCAGATGGTCTGACAGTATTAGTAGGAAACAGATCGGGGAATACCTACACTGTAAATTGGTCAGAGCATCTGGGGTCTGAACAAGTTTGCCTAGCAGCTGACTCTTCCAAGAGCTGGCTATGGCACCAGAGAATGAACCATCTAAATTTCAAAACACTTGCAAATTTGAGTAAGCTTGATTTGGTTTCTGTTTTGCCCAAAATAAAATTTTCAAAAGACAAGATTTGTTCAGCATGTCAGCTGGGAAAACATGTTTGTTCTACTTTTAAAAAGAAAAGCGGCAATAGTTCTGCCCGAAGCTTGGAACTTTTACATATGGATCTTTTTGGTCCAATACTCGTAACCAGCTTAGGGGAACAAAATACAACCTTGTTGTTGTTGATGATTTTTCAAAATTTACATGGGTGGTGTTTTTAAAATCAAAGGATCAGACCGCTGACCAGCTGATAAAACTTTTAAAATGATTGCAAAATGACAAATCTTGTAGTATCAACCGGATAAGGAGTGATAGAGGTACTGAGGTTTTAAATAAATAACTATCCTCTTATTTGGAAGATATTGGAATAAAGCATGAGCTTTCAGCATCTAGAACACCTCAGCAGAATGGGTTAGCTGAGAGGAGAAATCGTACTTTAAAAGACGCTGCTAGAACTATGATTGCTGATTCCGGCATTTTTCAGAAATTTTGGGCTGAAGCAGTTAACACAGCTTGCTACACTCAAAACAAATCGATGATTAACAAGAATCATGGCGTTACCCCATATGAGATCTGGAGTGGCAAGAAACCTGACATTTCTTATTTCAGGATGTTTGGATGTAGATTTTTTATTCATAATAATGGCAAAAAGCATCTAACCGCTTTTGATGCTATATCTGATGCAGGTTTATTAATTTGATACTAAGAAGTGAGCAAAGCTTATAGAGTGTTTAACGACCGGAGCTTGACGGTTGAAGAATCAGCTCACGTTGTGTTCGATGAAACCAGTTTTCGATCAAATTCAGCTGCAAGCTTAAATGACCTATGTACACTTCTGGAGTCAACCAGCTTAGACGACTCAAGTGATGACGTGCCACAAATTGGATATTCAGCTGATAAACAACAAGCACTGGACACACCAAATGATGACATCACAAATGCACAAACTGATCTGACAGGTAACATAGAAGTCATTGATTTGAAAAATGTTGACCAAGTGCAGGAACAGATCCCAACCAGTGTGCCAGCTCCAGGTGTTGAAACAACAAATGCACAAGATGATGCATGAGCAGATACACAAGCTATCAACCTAAATTATCAGTTGGTATCTGATTCAAATGCCGAACTGTTGGTGCAGCGGTGGATTTGGATCCCGCTCCCGGAACGCAGCGGAAGAATTTAAAAGTTGGAGCCCGGTAACGGTCAATACACCTAAACAATAATCTAAACATTCATAGGATGGTTATAAAGTTACCTTGCTGGCGTCTAGGCGCTGGCTCCGACCAATTCCACGAGGGAATTGGCACATCAATGGTTGAACGGCTGGATCGATGTCTAATCCGGTCCATGACCAGAATCTTAACTCCTTCGCCGGTTTGCACTAGAAAACCGATGAAAATTTCATGGACGGAATCCCCTCGCCGAGATGGTCAGAACAAATTCCGACGGCGGTGGCGTGCGGCGGCAGCGGCGGTGGCGGCGACAGCGAGGGAAGAAGGGAGAGGGGAGGAGTTTGCTGAATAGCTTTTGGTGTTTTTCTTTCTCACTCTTGAAAGTGTCTCCTCATTTCCATATTTATAGATTGAGGGATAGAGTTCGATTTGAACAAAACAGTGAACATTCGGTTCAACTCAAACTGTGAATATTTGGTTCAACTCGAACAGTGAACATTAGGTTTAACTGAAACAGTGAACATTCGGTTCAAGTAAAACTTTGAACATTCGTTTCGACTCCCTCGATTGTGGTCTCATCATAATCCCGATCGATGATCAGATTCACCGATGTGCTCAGTTTATAAAACTGATCATTATGATGCAAAATCAAATTTTCGGACCACTAAATCTATATATGACAGGTTTACTCTCATTAGCTAAATATGGAAGTCCTACTCCCTTAGCTACTTTTAGGAATTCATACACCCAACCTTCCCCCTACTATACAAAACACTTTGAGTACCATATCCGTACGGGAATTGGGAAACCAGTACTTGTGTGACCCTCAATGGTTCAGGGATACAACTAGCCATGGGCTCACAACATTTGTGACTCTGAAAACACATTTTCGGACTTACCCATCGAATCATGGTAAAGCGTCTAGCAACATCGCCCCATGATCCCCTAGGTATCACTGATAGTGCCTACAAGAACCAAACGGTCATGGTTAGCGTACAGTACGGTCCTTTCAACTCAAATATCCCGATCAGATCAACGACCATTGGTAAATCGAGAGTCTCTATAGATCCAATAACCATGCATACATCTTGGAGATCAAATAGTGACATCGCATGTGTTACTAGGTAAACCCATTTACCTAAAACACATCTAGTACTCTGACCAAAGATTTGTCACACTATTTTATCCTCAGATAGCATAGAATATCCATGCACAAGGGCGAGCGGTGAATCCTCGACAACGAAGCATCGACTCCTACATGCATTGGGACCTCACCCAACTCCGCCACCTGATGACCCCAACTGAGTCGGTAAACGGGTCAAAGGGAGGCACCTATCATGTAGAGTCTCAAATATGTTTCGAGTAATAAGGGCTAATCTGTACAACCAAGACCTCGGACTTAATCCACTCAACAAATGGTAACCACTTGGAAAGACCGAACGAAGGTAGTTCGATAGATCACCAGCTCACTATCCATCTGCACGCTTAGAACATCATTATATTACCTACCAATGAACGTGTTTCTTTGCATCGCAGATGCTAGTCTCAAGCTCTGGCGTGACAATGGTTACACAATTAACTTTCAAAAGCACACATGCACAGTTCAGAATCCAGATGGTCTGACAGTATTAGTAGGAAACAGATCGGGGAATACCTACACTGTAAATTGGTCAGAGCATCTGGGGTCTGAACAAGTTTGCCTAGCAGCTGACTCTTCCAAGAGCTGGCTATGGCACCAGAGAATGAACCATCTAAATTTCAAAACACTTGCAAATTTGAGTAAGCTTGATTTGGTTTCTGTTTTGCCCAAAATAAAATTTTCAAAAGACAAGATTTGTTCAGCATGTCAGCTGGGAAAACATGTTTGTTCTACTTTTAAAAAGAAAAGCGGCAATAGTTCTGCCCGAAGCTTGGAACTTTTACATATGGATCTTTTTGGTCCAATACTGGTAACCAGCTTAGGGGAACAAAATACAACCTTGTTGTTGTTGATGATTTTTCAAAATTTACATGGGTGGTGTTTTTAAAATCAAAGGATCAGACCGCTGACCAGCTGATAAAACTTTTAAAATGATTGAAAAATGACAAATCTTGCAGTATCAACCGGATAAGGAGTGATAGAGGTACTGAGGTTTTAAATAAATAACTATCCTCTTATTTGGAAGATATTGGAATAAAGCATGAGCTTTCAGCATCTAGAATACCTCAGCAGAATGGGTTAGCTGAGAGGAGAAATCGTACTTTAAAATACGCTGCTAGAACTATGATTGCTGATTCCGGCATTTCTCAGAAATTTTGGGCTGAGCAGTTAACACAGCTTGCTACACTCAAAACAGATATATGATTAACAAGACCCACGGAGTTACCCCATATGAGCTCTGGAGTGGCAAGAAACCTGATATATCGTATTTCAGGGTGTTTGGGTGCAGATGTTTCATTCATAATAACGGTAAAAAGCACCTAAAATCTTTCGATGCCAAATCTGATGCAGGTCTATTTCTTGGATATTCAGCTGTGAGCAAAGCCTATAGAGTGTTCAACAATCGAAGTCTGATCGTCGAAGAATCAACACATGTGGTGTTTGACGAAAACAGCTTTCGATCCAACTCAGCTGCGAGCCTACATGAGTTGTGTTCACGTCTGGAATCAACCAGTATTGATGAATCGGATGATGACATGGCACAACAAAGACATTTAGCTGATCCCCAACCAGATCTGGACACACAACAAGATAACGCACAAGCAGATCTGGCAGGTGACCCAGTAGTCATTGATTTGACTAACATTGACTCTGTGCAGGAACAGATCTCTTCTAGTGTGCCAGTTGCGGATGTTGGATCGACTGCTGCTCAAGAGGATACACGAGCAGATCTTTCAGTTCATCAATCGGTATCAGCAACAATTTCACATCAAGTGGTTGCTGAACAAAATCTGGAACAAAGTAATCATCAATTGGTGTCTAACAATCCAGATCAAGCCAACCATTCGAACATCCAAGTTGAACAAGGAGCAAATCCAATCGGATATGATCTTCGGTGGAATAGAAATCATCCACCCGAGCAGATCATAGGTAACATTAATTCTTATATTCGTACACGAAGCCAGCTCATGCATGATCTCTTTGATTCAGCATTCATATCTTATATAGAACCAAAACTGATTGAAGAGGCTTTAGCAGACTCGAGTTTGATAGTGCAGCGGTGGTGGCGGCGACGGCGAGGGAAGAAGGGACAGGGGAGGAGTTTGCTGAATAGCTTTTGGTGTTTTTCTTTCTCACTCTTGAAAGTGTCTCCTCATTGCCATATTTATAGATTGAGGGATAGAGTTCGATTTGAACAAAACAGTGAACATTCGGTTCAACTCAAACTGTGAATATTTGGTTCAACTCGAACAGTGAACATTAGGTTCAACTGAAACAGTGAACATTCGGTTCAAGTAAAACTTTGAACATTCGTTTCGACTCCCTCGATTGTGGTCTCATCATAATCCCGATCGATGATCAGATTCACCGATGTGCTCAGTTTATAAAACTGATCATTATGATGCAAAATCAAATTTTTGGACCACTAAATCTATATATGACAGGTTTACTCTCATTAGCTAAATATGGAAGTCCTACTCCCTTGGCTACTTTTAGGAATTCATACACCCAACCTTCTCCCTACTATACTAAACACCTTGAGTACCATATCCGTACGGGAATTGGGAAACCAGTACTTGTGTGACCCTCAATGGTTCGGGGATACAACTAGCCATGGGCTCACAACATTTGTGACTCTGAAAACACATTTTCGGACTTACCCATCGAATCATGGTAAAGCGTCTAGCAACATCGCCCCATGATCCCCTAGGTATCACTGATAGTGCCTACAAGAACCAAACGGTCATGGTTAGCGTACAGTACGGTCCTTTCAACTCAAATATCCCGATCAGATCAACGACCATTGGTAAATCGAGAGTCGCTATAGATCCAATAACAATGCATACATCTTGGAGATCAAATAGTGACATCGCATGTGTTACTAGGTAAACCCATTTACCTAAAACACATATAGTACTCTGACCAAAGATTTGTCACACTATTTTCTCCTCAGATAGCATAGAATATCCATGCAAAAGGGCGAGCGGTGAATCCTCGACAACGAAGCATCGACTCCTACATGCATTGGGACCTCACCCAACTCCGCCACCTGATGACCCCAACTGAGTCGATAAACGGGTCAAAGGGAGGCACCTATCATGTAGAGTCTCAAATATGTTTCGAGTAATAAGGGCTAATCTGTACAACCAAGACCTCGGACTTAATCCACTCAACAAATGGTAACCACTTGGAAAGACCGAACGAATGTAGTTCGATAGATCACCAGCTCACTATCCATCTGCATGCTTAGAACATCATTATATTACCTACCAATGAACGTGGTTCTTTGCATCACAGATGCTAGTCTCAAGCTCTGGCGGCCCTTATCCTCTTTTGGGTGGCCCAATCGACTAGGAACATGTTTAGAATACATAGTGACTATTAGATGTGTTTCATGATAGCCATCAAATCTACTATCACATCTAACATACACTATAGTGCATTCAAGGTCTTTATCCAACAATTTTAGTCATAAAAATGAAGATAAATAATGCCATAAAAGAATGCGAATTTCATAAATAAAGATCGTTTTACATGGAGTCAACAAGAGCCCACACGCCACAAGTTGGCTAGTTGGGCACCTACTCTAACACGAACAACATTCACATCAATTGGAATCAGTACCAGGTGATCAAGATGAAGACATACAACCAGGCATCCAAGCTGAACAGGGAGCAAATCCAATCGGATCTGACCTGCGGTGGCATAGAAATCATCCACCTGAGCAGATCATAGGTAAAGTAAATTCTCATGTTCGCACACGAGGCCAGCTTATGCATGAGTACTTCAATTCAGCATTCATTTCTCATATAGAACCTAAGCTGATAGAAGAAGTCTTAGCAGACTCAAGCTGAATAGATGCTATGCAAGATGAACTTAGCCAATTTAAGAGAAACAATGTATGGCAGTTAGTTCCTCAACCTACTAATCATTCAGTGATTGGAACTAAATGGGTCTTTAGGAACAAACTGAATGAGGATGGTGTTGTTATTAGAAACAAGGCTAGACAAGTAGCTCAAGGTTTTAGACAACTTGAAGGAATAGACTTTGATGAAACCTTCACTCATGTAGCCAGATTAGAGGTCATCCGCATGTTTCTTGCATATGTTGCATTCAAAGACTTCAAAGTCTTTCAGATGGATGTAAAGAGTGTCTTTCTAAATGGCATCTTAACTGAGGAAGTGTATGTTGCACAACCTCCTGGATTCGTAAATCATACATATCCAGATCACGTTTATAAAACTGGATAAAGGCTCTATGGGTTGAAAAAAGCACCCAGAGCTTGTTATGAAACACTTTCAAAATTTCTTATTGATCATGATTTTATAATAGGCACACTTGATAAGACCTTATTTAAATTTGTGAAAACATGTTCTTTTGGTGCAAATATATGTTGATGATATTATTTTGGGTCAACTAACCCCAAATTGTGCCCGAAGTTTTCTAAATTGATGCAGGAGAAATTCAAGATGAGCATGATGGGAGAGCTGACATTTTTTCTAGGCTTACAAGTAAGACAGCTTGAGAATAGAATATTCATAAATCAAGCTAAGTATACGAAGGAACTGCTTAAAAAGTTTGGATTGGAAAATAGTTCAGCAGCAGCTACCCCGATGAGTGCTTCAATTAAACTCGAAAAAGATGAAGTTGTTGGCGCAGTGTTGGATCCGGATCCCGTTTGCCGGGGCGCAGCAGAAGTTTAAAAATTTTGCATCGGGAATCGTTCAATACATAAAATCTATTCAATAAAACATACATAGGATGTTTAATGAATGTTACCTTGCTGGCGTCTAGGCGCCTGGCTCCGACCAGATTCACAGGGAATCCGGCACTTCAATGTAGGCGGCGGTAGATCTCCTTAATCCGGTCCACGACTGGATGCACGAGTCCTTCATCAGTCTGCACTAGAAGAGCTGACGAATTTACCACGGACGGAATCTCCTCGTCAACGTGATCAGAACAAGTCCGATCACGAAGCAAACGGACGGCGGTGGCGCGGTGGTGGCGCGGCGGCCGTGAGGGAGTTTGGAGAGGAGGGGCGGGGCAAGCTAGGGTTTGGTGTGAGTTGTGATGTTCTCATACATCAACCCTAGACTCAAGAATAGTATAGGTGTGATGGGATTGAACCGGCCCATTGGACCTCGGGCGGGCCCAGTCCAACGTATGAACATTCGGTTCATCCCTATCACCGTGACTTCATCATAACTCCGATCGACGATCTGATCGGACCGATCTACACAGTTTTCAAAACTGAGTATTATGATGCGAAAACAATTTTTCAG
>KV005047.1:13437-31437 GCA_001598015.1 Dorcoceras hygrometricum
CATTGTGATGTTCTGAGCATGCAGATAGATAGTGACCTGGTGATCTATCGAACTACCCTCGTTCGTACTTTCCAAGTGGTTACCATTTGTCGAGTGGATAAGTCCGAGGTCTTGGTTGTACTGATTAGTCCTCACGATTCGAAACGTCATTGAGACTCTACATGATAGGCGTCTCACTTTGACTCGTTTGCCGACTCACTTGGGTCATTAGGCGGCGGGATTGGGTGAGACCCCGATGCATGTAGGATTTGATGCTTCGTTGTCGAGGATTCACCGCTCGCTTACATGCGTGGATATCCTATGCTATCTGAGGGATAATAGTGTATAAATCTCTGGCCAAAGTACTAGAAGTGTTTCAGATAAATGGGTTTACCTAGTTACACTCGTGATGTCACTATTCGATCTCCAAGATGTATGCATAGCTATCGGATCTCTAGCGACTCTCGATTTACCAATCGTCGTTGATCTGATCGGGATATATGTGTTGAAAGGACCGTACTGTAAGCTAACCACGACCAACTGGTTCTTGCAGGCACTATCAGTGATACCTAGGGGATCATGGGGCGATGTTGCTAGGCGCTTTACCATGATCCGATGGGCAAGTCCGAAATTGTGATTTCGGAGCCGCAATGGTTGCGGGCCCACGGCTAGCTGTATCCCTGAACCATTGAGGGTCACACAAGTACTGGATTCATGATCCCCGCACGGAAACTGAGCTCAATGTGTTGAGCATACGAAGAGGATTTTAGGGAGTGCGACGTCCTAAAAGTCAACAGGGGTCAAATTGCGATTTCCCGCTGTTGAGGGGCAAAACTGTCATTTTGGACTAGGTATCTGAAAAATTGTTTTTCACGTCATAACATTCAGTTTTGGAAATTGATTCGATCGGTCTGATCTGATTGTTGATCGGAGTTGTGATGAAACCGCAGTGATTTAAATGAACCGAATGTTCATATGGACCTGGGTATGACCCAAGTCCATTGGGCCGGTTCAAGCCCATCTATCACCTTTATTAAGTTAAGTTGATTAGGGCTTGATCACACAAAAGGATCATAACCTAAACCTAGCCTCCATAGACCACTCGGCCGCCCCTCTCCTCTCGCCCCCTCTCTCGGTCGCGCCGCCGCCCAAGTGCCGTTGCCCCGCCGCCACGTACGTTGATCGGACTTGTTCCGATCAGCTTGACGAGGAGTTTCCGTCCGTGCTGAATTCGTCAGTTCTTCTAGTGCAGGCTGACGAAGGTGTCTTGAATCCGGTCGTGGACCTGATTGACGATCTATCGCCGCCTACAGTTTGAAATGCCGGTTTCCTCGTGAAACTGGTCGGAGCCAGGCGCCTAGACACCAATAAGGTAATCATCTACGAACACCATATGTATGTTTGTAGATTTCTTTGAATGTATGAACACTTTCCGGGCAATTTTGTTTTTCCGCTGCGCCCCGGGAAGTGGGATCCGGATCCAGATCCGCCACCGCTATCCCAATAGGAGCAACCGACACGCTCGACTGCTGCTCACCCTTCCTATATGGACCGTCTGTTATCTTTGCCATAAATCTTAAAATCTAAACATTTTCTTCCTTTAAACAACATCTGGATGAAATCAGATTCAACATCGGGGTTCACTTCATTTTAAAACTCATTTTCTCATAAAATAGCATTTTCACTGAGCAACCAGTTAGGACTAGGGAGGACAGATGTCTGAATGAAACAGTGTCTGGGTACAGGATACAATTCAGATGTTAGAGACAGTTGTGACTCTGGGAACACTATCGCTATCAGGAAGTTCAGGTGTTATAGTGTAAATGTTGTCGCTAGTGAGGGATTCAGATGTCACCAGAGGATAGCGTTTAGAAACAGAGATCTGTCTATGAAATAATAGTGTATAGAAGTAACAACAGATTTTGGCATCGGTCAACTCAGATGTCAATGAATTGGGTTGGTCAACTCATATGTCAACGAAGACAACACTGTACACGAGGTCGTTCAGATGTCAATACAACTGGATTGGTCAATTCAGATGTCAACGAATTGGGTGGGTCAACACAGATGTCAACACAAAGGTAAAATAGTCGATACACGAAATCTGAACAAACTTGGGTATGAAGCAAAACTGGATAATGGTATAAAAACATGTGTTACTGTGAAATCTGGTTGCTAATATACGAAACAGAAATCTGGCTATGGAACTAGTGCTGCAGTATTACGAACGACAACCAGAGATACCAGTTCTGCTTATCAAACCAGAACAACATCCCGATTCGACCAGCATCACCGATTACTGGGAGTCAAGTTCAAACACTGCCATTCACCAGAATAAGAACTTTGTGACTATACATTAAACTGGAATCTGTCATGCTCAGCAATGTAAACAACCTATTTTGCGTAAAGCACATTTTGAGTTTCCGACGGAAACTAACTGTGAACCCGAAACAACATACATATTTTCCAAAACCAACAGAGGAATCAACAATAACTGAAACTGAATATAACTCAGGCAAGCAATCACAGAATTGAAAGGAATCAATATATGCTTTCATGGCGTAGCAAGAATCAGATTTACTTGCCTTAATACTGGGAACACAGAGCACAGCAGGTCACCACAGCAAGTCTCCTCAAGCACAACGACGAGCTTCACTGGTTTCAGATGAAAATGAAAGTTTCTTGCAAATAATGGAACTTATAGTTCATAAGGACAATAGGCATGGGGAGTTGGTGGGTGTCAGGGGAAAAACACTCGAGTAGGCATGGTGTACCATGCTTACTTCTCAAAATTTTGTTAAAATTCCTCTGTCACTATTTTAATTTGTAAAAGCGTTACTCAAGTCGGGAAAGTGCCATCTCCCATCCAAAATTATTTTATTTGCAAAATCTGAAAAATCTCTCGGTTTGTGCTTGGGGCGACACCTGCTCAGACCTCTGCCTCCTGTCAAAAATTTGAAAATAAGAAACCAGTTTACAAACAAACGAACAAGTTGAAATCTGAAATTTCGAATGGGTCCTTGAATTAAAAAGGACTAGAAATTGTGGTCCTATGGATTTTGGGGCGCTACACTAGCAGTGATACCTAGGGGATCATGGGGCAATGTTTCTAGACGCTTTACCATGATTCGATGGATAAGTCCGAAAATGTATTTTCGGAGTCACAAATGTTTTGAGCCCATGGTTAGTTGTATCCCTGAACCATTTAGGGTCACACAAGTACTGGTTTCCTAATTCCCGTACGGATATGGTACTCAAAGTGTTGAGTATAGTAGGAGGAAGGTTGGGAGTATGACTTCCTAAAAGTAGCTAAGGGAGTAGGACTTCCGTATTTAGCTAATGAGAGTAAACCAGTCATATATAGATTTAGTGGTCCGAAAATTTGATTTTGCATCACAATGATCAGTTTTGTAAACTGAGCACATCGATGATATCTGATCATTGATCGGGATTATGATGAGACCAAAATTGCAGGAGTCAAAACGAATGTTCACAGTTCGACTTGAACCGAATGTTCACTGTTTTAGTTGAACCGAATGTTCACTGTTTTAGTTGAACCGAATGTTCACTGTTTTGTTCAAATCAAACTCTATCCCTAAATCTATAAATATGACAATGAGGAGACACTTTTCAATAGTGAGAAAGAAAAACACCAAAACCTATTCAGCAAACTCCTCCCCTCTCCCTTCTTCCCTCGCCGTCGCCACCGTCGTCAGAATTTGTTCCAACCATCTTGGAAAGGAGATTCCATCGTGAAATTTTCATCGGTTTTCTAGTACAAAGCGACGAAGGAGTTGAGATTCTAGCCGTGGATCGGATTAGGCGTCGACAAGTCGTTCAACCATTGAAGTGCCAATTCCCTCGTGGAATTGGTCGGAGCCAGGCGCCTAGACGCCATCAAGATACCTTCTAAACATTCTATGAATGTTTTGATTATTGTATAGGTGTATTGACCGTTCCCGGATTCAAATTGTTAAATTATTCCGCTGGGCCCCGGGAGCGAGATCCGGATCCGCCGTTGCGCCAACATAATCTTCATACATTACCAACTCTGATATATTCTGAATGTATACCTGAGTTATTCAACGGCTATAAATGATCTCTCGAGTCAATGCATCGAATTTGACTCTGATCTGACTAAGAAATGAATATCCAATCTGATATGCTCATCTAATGTCCTAACATGATCTGAACTACTTATCCTAATATGATCTGAACTACTGTTATAATCTGTAGGCTTGAACTGGTCTGCTATGATTTATATATACTACTCTAAACTGAGTTGCCTTTACTTATGTTGGGATCTAATCAAGGGGGTGCCGAACGCTCTCACACAGGTCCAGCACCTAATCCTTGAACAAAAGACCAGATTACGTGTAATTTAAAAAAAACTTTATTTTGCCTTTGAAAAACAGCAGAAGGGAGACCAGATCACGTCTGAGCTGGACCAACAGCTCTGTGAGCTGGTCCGGTTAGCACACAATCTGTTCTTGTTAAATCTTGAGCTGTAATAGCTCAGTGTTCTTGAAAGGTTAGTGCACCGAGAGATAGATCAGGTAAGATATAAAATCTTGCAAAAACAACCTGAACTACCCTCTGAAAATTGAAAGCTTGATAAAAGGTTTTAAACACAATTTTAAAGTATGCAATGCGTGAATGTTAAATGTAGAAAGCTATAAAGAAATACGATGAAATTTGTTTATGGAAGTTTGGAGTTTAATCCCATAAGTCTCCCCTTCTTTCGCACGGGAAGGATCCACTAGAAGATTTGATTACAACAGCTTCTGCTGCAACCCGATCCGACAGCCCACAAGCTGCAAAAAATCCTAGCCACCTATGCACATCAGCTCGTAAGTTGTGTGTCGAACAACACTTCTTTTACGTCTCAGTGAGAAAGACTACAAACACTTCTTTAACGTCTCAGTGAGAAAGACTACAAGACTTGTTTAACGTATCTATCCAAATACTACAAGGGAGAGGAATATATTGTGGTTTTGAGTCATCCACATAACCTAATCAGTTCATTATAGAAGTCTGCGAGTGAATCGTGTGTGAGTTTTATAGTGTTCTCTCACTCTCTCTATTGTACTCTCACACTGGGAAGTGCTTCTCTTCAAACTGGTCTCTCGATGTCTTCCCAGGTTTGTGCTGTCGAATAAGATTTTTCTTTGAAGCGTATAGCCTGTGCATCAGCTCACACCTGGGCACGAGACCAGCTTGCACATCAGCTGCCACCAAAGTGTGCAAGCTCTCGACTAAGCACTGCTCTCTGTTTTCTGTTTTGTGCTTCTCTACACTTGTATTCTGTTTCACTTTATTCTTCTCGTCAAGAGCTCCTCTCATCTCTGCTTTCTTCTGATCTTGATATAAAGCCTCTATTATATTTGTTGGACACAAAGTTGTAGTCGTTGTAAAGACTTCTGACAGAGTTGTACCTTGTGACCTTTAGCATTAAATGCTTTGCAGGCTTATTTGACTTGAGCTCTCTTCTTTTCTGCGTTGCAGCCTTTACTAACTTTGAGCTCTGTAAAGCTTGTACCTGATGTGGACAGGACGAAACAAATCAGTTTGAAGATGCAGGCTTATTTGACTTGAGCTCTCTTCTTTTCTGCGTTGCAGCCTTTACTAACTTTGAGCTCTGTAAAGCTTGTACCTGATGTGGACAGGACGAAACAAATCAGTTTGAAGAATATAATCTACATAAAGCTTGTGTTCAAACTACTTTGTTCGTCTGAGTTGGACTGTCCAGATCTGGTCTATCAGCTGGTGACCTCCCAGTTGGTTTCTCTTCAGCTGATCTGCTTCTTATCTGTTCTGCTCTTCTCCAAGGTTCTCTTGAGCTGATCTGCGCTTCTTCTCTAAGCTGCACTTCTCATCTGCTCTTGTTCATAGCTGCTCTTCTTCTGTTCTTTTCTGCTCTTGTCCACTTTTAGCTCTAAGCTGATTTCTCAACTGGTCTCTTCTTTGATTTGTTGTCGAGCAGTCCTCTACGATACCTTTGGTATCTAACAGCATGTGATCCTCTACACTAGATAAATCTTGCACCAGTGATTATATCCCTTATTCTTTAGATCACATTGTTCTGATTCAGCTCTCACTGAATCTCTAATCTGCACTTGATCACTGATCCGAGCTTGTTCATCACCTGAGCTATTTTTCCTTTGTTGTACCAGCTTGGGCGTCCCCTCACTGTTCCAGCTTGGATGTCCTGTGCTGCTCCAGATTAGGCGTCCCTTCACTGTTTCAGCTTTGACATCTCCTTAATAGCTTGCAGCTATTCGTCCAATCTGATCTGCTACAGTATTTCTCCAGCTTGGACCTATGAAGACTTATCGAGTATACCATGCTCTTGTATTTCTTCTTCTTATTCAGGGTTCCCCTCGAGCTCGTCAAAATTCTCACAGATTATTCCTCATCTCCATCTTCATCTTCATCTTCCACAATAAACCCATCTCTCGTAAGCATCCAGCTTGACTTACGTCCCTGATGTGATCTTCTTCTATTCGAGCTGGTTTGTCCTTAACCAGCTTGGATATCTTCTACGCTGCTCTGAGACTGCACATCAATGTTAAATCGTTAGTGTGATAATAGCCGGTTTTGTGTTAATCAAAATTAAGATTCTGATCTGTAATAACATATCCAACAACTTATCTTAAATTTGATCTGATCTGTATAAGAAGCATTGTTAGGTCGACCTTCGAGCTGATTTTGTTATCACCTAAATTTATAATTTTATAATTGACAATGTTGCTCATACTAAGCTATATATCAAATTTCATATAATTAAATATACTATGTGTAACGCCCCGAAATCCAGATTACGTAGAAATGGGTGCATGACTAGGGGAAAAATAATTTTAGATGATTACATGCCATCTTTTATGATTTTATGCTGCATGGTATGCATGACTTGTTTTTCAGCATGTTTGAGTTACGGACGCATAGACGAGATTAGGGTCGACCGGAATGAAAATAATTTGAGAATTTTAATTTATGAGATTTTTAAGAATGATATTATTTTATTTTAAGAAACAATTTCTGAAAATTAGAGCTTTTATAATTAATTTGGAGGGGAACCCGTTTTTCGCCTATACGGGCTGTTTTATTGAGTTTTAAGGTGTTTTAAAATATGGGGAGGCCTTGATTTCGAAAATCTTTAATCTTTAAAGCCAAGTTATGAGTTTTAATTATCTTTTTAATTAAATTGAGGGGCAAGCATGTCATTTTTCTTCCCTTTTCTTAATTAAATCAATAGGGGTCATTTGTGTCACATTCTATTCTTTCATAACTCAAAAGTATCACTAAACTTAGCCTCCAAACCTCTAGCAGCCGTCCCCTCCCTTCCCCTCAAGCTCTAAGTTTCAAATTTCCTCCATAGTTTGTCAAGTTTGGTGATCCAAAGCCGGTCGTGCCCCGATCTCGCGTCTACAACGTCGGTAACTCGCAGATCTCTACTACATCCAAACCAGGCATATAATATCTATTCTTTTTCTCACCATTTAAGCCATAGTAAACTGTTTTTAAAGTTTAATGCATGATTGTATGTGATTTATTCAGATCTATGCATAATGTTTGAGATCCATGCATGTTTCATAGTTTTCAAAAAGTATTTGATTCGTTTCTTGTGATGCTTCGATCAGAGTTGGTTCATAGGGCTAGATTTTGGTCCAAGGGTGGTCCAGGTAGTTATTCCATCGAGTTAGGATCACGTAGGTCCAAACGGGAAGCGATTTGGTTAAGGAATGAATTAGTTATGAATATTAATATCAGCACGTGTCCTAACTTGTCGTCTGTGCATGACAGTAGAGTTTTTGGGGTCGGGTACATCGCTCAATATGGTCTGTGTGGCCAAGGTTGAATGCAGGATATATCCCATTGAGTTAGGGTCACGTAGGTCCAAACAGGAAGCGATTTGGTCGAGAAATGAATTAGTTGTGAATTTTATGGCTAGCACGTGTCCTGGTTGCAGTCTGCTCGTGGGAAGTGGGTTTGCGGGCGTCGGTTTGGTCATTGGGATTTTATTTGGTCAAAATTGGTCAATTGATCTTTGTTTAGTCAAATTTTAAATGTTTGAATTTTTAGCAAAGGATGGAGTAAATTAGAAATTTTAAAGGTTTAATTTTATGTTTTGGGCCGGACGTTTCAATTGGACCGGTTGGTTCGGTTGGACCGGATCGGCTAGTCAAGTGTCAAGTCAAAATGTTTTAACGTTGGTCCGAGTTATTTTAATTACGGACCTGTTATTTGTAATTTTAAGTCGAAGGTCCAATTTTTAAGATAATAGCCAGATGTTTTAAAATTGAGTCAAACTTTTAAAAATAATTAGAATTATGTTTATTTTTAAAAAATTTAAGTCAAAATTGGGGCCTTTGGAGTTTTAGTTGAGTCAAAATTTATTTCTGGATTTTGATTTGGTCAAAATCGATCTTTTGGTCAAAATCGGCTATTGGGGTCAAATTGATTTAAATTGATTTTAAAGTCAAAATTGATTTTAAATAAGTCAAATTTCATTTTAAATAAGTCAAAATTGAATTAAATTAGGCAAGATTTCAAGGGTGAACATTCGATTCATTGACTAAGTTAAGAGTGACGTTTAGTCCAGTTGTAGTGGGCGGAGCTCCTGAACCAATCCTTGACCGAAGTAGAAAAATGTAGAAGCCCGTAAATGTATATTTAATTATATATGTAATACGCTATGTACGTAAATATTTTAAAGGAAAGATTAAATATACATTAACAGACTAAGCTTTTAAACTTGCATAATTTTACGAAATGCACGCATCATGAATGTTTTATGAATGTCAAAGGCATGTCTTTTAAAAGCAAAACCCGAGGGATTGAATGATTTGTGACAACTTATGATGAGGGGATGCGGGATATCGGGCCCGTTGAACTTCTGTTAATGTATTACGAGCTTATGGATCCATGTGTTGATATCATGGTGAAGTGGCAGCATAGAGGTGTGGATCCCGACTCGAGGTCGGGTGAACCACACCGTCGCGTATGTTGGTTTATAGATTGATCAATCGACTATGGTCACACTTCAGGATACGACTCATATTTTTTTCATGTTACGTTATGTCATGCCTTATATATGTTCTATGTTATGTTACGATACGAAATGTATGAAGAAATGTTTTAAGATCATGCACACATTCATGTTTTAACGTTATTTTGTTACAAGTATGTGCTTGCATGCGATTTTATTAGTATGTACTTTGTTATGGTACAAGATAGAGCATGCTGAGCCTCTAGGCTCACTAGGTTTAAATGGTGCAGGTGATGACCCTGCTGAGTTTACCCCGACTGACGGTGAGGACCTCTGAGCGCCTGCTGCAACAGTACCCCGTGACCGCCGTTATGTTTCAGTTCTATTATGATACATTTTTCAGATGTTGGTTTTAAACCTGTTAACTTTCAGTATTTTACTTAGTTGATTTTTATACCATATGGATGTTTTAACGTTTTTAAATATTCCTTTATTTATATTTGAAGTCTGGGTGAGAAAATGATTTAGAAATGTTTTAAAAGGGAACGAGCCATACTTCAAGTTATATATATATATATATACATTTGCTTACCAAACAGTAGGATTGCGTATGCCATATGTTTACTAGGATTATATATACATAACTATACTGAGTATAAAGTAGTTGGAAAGGGTGAAATATAATTAATAACATATGCATGTTGATTGATTAAGAATGTGATCGAGAATAGAGATTATTCATATTTTTTTTTTGTAATTAACTCTGAAATTTTTAACAAATAGCCATGAATTTGAAGTGTGCTGTTATGATTTCTTTATGCTTTCCGTTGATAGAATGAGATTAAAGTTATAACCTCATTATATCACATGTTCACATCAAATTTCTCCATTTATTATTCATCATATCAATCAATATTCATCATATATCAATTAATCAGTAATGTAGAAAAAAAAGCATTTACCCCAAACATAACATAATCTAAGATCTCATGAATAAGTGGAATTTAAAATAAAAATTATTGGTGTTGGGGTGTCACCCCACTAAAGAATGAGATCCTTTACCTCTCTTTACGATATTAATTTACAAAGGTATTTGAATTTGATATGATCGAATACCCACAAATTATGTGCAATTTAAAAGTTGATTTGCGAAACCAGCACGTCACGGGAAATCGGATCGTGTCAACGCTGGTTCCAGCACGATGCTAAACTAGCACGGAAAAAAGCAGTGCGATCTGGTTAGTTAAATCTTGAGCTGCAACAGCTCAGTGTTCTTGAAATGTTTGTGCACCGAGATACAGATTGGATTATGAGATAAATCATGCGGAAACAACCCAAACTGAACTCTGAAAATCGAAAGCTTATTAACAGGTTTTAAACATAGTTATAACATTTGCAATGCATGAATGTTAAATGCATGAAACTGAGATACACTGCAATTTGTTTATGAAAGTTCGGAGCTGAATCTCATATGTCTCCCCTTCTTTCGCACGGAAAGGATCCACTAGAAGATTTTGATTACATCAGCCTCTGTAGCAACATGATCCGACAGCCAGCAGCGGCAAGAACTCCTAGTACCTATGCGCACCAGCCCTTAAGCTGTGTCTCTAACATCATTTCTTTTACGTCTCAATGAGAAAGACTACAATGAACTTGTTTAACGTCTCTGTTCAAAGACTACAAGGAGAGTGTTTGATTTGCTTCACTCATTTTTCTGTTTCGCTCAATTCTCGTATAGATGAGTGAATCGTGTGTGATATTTACAGTGTACGCTCAATCTCTCTACTATAAAATCTCACACTGGGAAGGTGCTCTCTAAGCTGGTTTCTCAATATCTTCCCACGGGTTGTGCTATCAACTTGATAATTCTTTTGAAGGTTTCGGTCAATGCACTAGCTAACACCTGGGCACTGAACCAGCTTGCACACTAGCTGCCACATGAGTGTGCAAATTTGCGACTAGCATAGTGTTGTGTTGTGCATTCTTCTGTTTTTCGTTCTGCACTTGCACAGACACTCACTGCACTTGGGCTGCTCTTGCACCAAGCTGGTGAACCAGCTTGATGTTCCCTCCCATCTTGATCTTTTCTGCCGTACCATATCGGGCGTCCCCTCAATGTTCCAGCGTAGATATCTTCAACTAGACCAGCTTAGGAGTCCCCTCACTGTTCCAGTTGTGTGCAAATTTGCGACTAGCATAGTGTTGTGTTGTGCATTCTTCTGTTTTTCGTTCTGCACTTGCACAGACACTCACTGCACTTGGGCTGCTCTTGCACCAAGCTGGTGAACCAGCTTGATGTTCCCTCCCATCTTGATCTTTTCTGCCGTACCATATCGGGCGTCCCCTCAATGTTCCAGCGTAGATATCTTCAACTAGACCAGCTTAGGAGTCCCCTCACTGTTCCAGTTTGGATATCTTCTTGTCTTCTCCAGACTAGTTACTGCACATCGCACGTAAATCAGTAGTAGAATAATAACATATTTGTGTTAACCAAAATTAAGATTCAGATCTGTAAAACAGATCCAAAAATCTCTCCGTTTTTTATTTACACAAAATCTGAATAAACATATGAACGTATGTTTATATTAGAAAATATTTATCCCCCTTTTTGTGGGAATCAAAAATGGTTTGAAATCTTGTCTCCCCCTTAATATTTGAAACAAAACTCCTCCTCAACAGAGCATCGGGTAATTTTAATTTTTGAAATCAAAACAAATTTTTTTTGGGGATCGATTTTACCCTCTATATTTATTGTTTTGACAATAATCAGTACTTAAGGGTGTAACCAGATCGAATGATAAGACGCAAGATTCAGCAAGGTATTGAAGCCGGGTTGCGATAACCAAACTGGTTCCAGTTGGAATTTGAAACCAGCTTGATACAAAGCAAGCGCTCAACATGCTAATTCCAGCTGAATGCTGAAGCCAGCTCGACACACGGCCGAACGATCTAGATTGAGCTGCAATAGCTCAGTGTTCTTGAATAGTTGTGCACCAAGATACAGATTGAGTAATGAAAAAAATCATGCGGAAATAACTCAAACTGCACTCTAAATTTGAAAGCGTGATTGAACAGTTTTATGCGATAAACAAATATGCAATGCGTATGAATGTAAGTACTGAAAGCTGTAAAGAAAATACGCTGAATTTGTTTATGGAAGTTCGGAGCTAACTTCTCCTACGTCTCCCCTTCTTCCGCAATGGGAAGGATCCACTAGAAGACTTTGATTACAACGACCCTCGTTGTAACCCACTCCTACGACCCGCAGCCGCAAGAACTCCTAGCAACACCACTGCACACCAGCCCGCAAGTTGTGTGACTAACAACCCTTCTTTTACGCCTCAGTGAGAAAGACGGCACTTCTTTAACGTCTCAGTACGAAAGACTACACACACTTCTTTAACGTCTCAGTGCGAAAGACAACTTGGGAGTGTATTTGGTCTGATTCACTCAACTCAACAGTTTTAGCTCTCACCTCTCATATGTGAGTGAATCGTGTATGAGAGTACAGTGTACGCTCAATCTTTCAAAGATACTTTAACGTCTCAGTACGAAAGACTACACACACTTCTTTAACGTCTCAGTGCGAAAGACAACTTGGGAGTGTATTTGGTCTGATTCACTCAACTCAACAGTTTTAGCTCTCACCTCTCATATGTGAGTGAATCGTGTATGAGAGTACAGTGTACGCTCAATCTTTCAAAGATAGAGTCTCACACACTAGGAAGTGCTCCTTAGTTTGAGCTGGATTTACACCAATGTCTTCCCAGAGCTTGTGTTGTGCGATCAGTTTTTTTACATTTTGGTTCGCACAATACTTTGGTCTTTTTCCTTTGCGCTCATCTTCTGTTGTATGCGCCTTACACTCCCTACATCTGCTGCTTGCTTCTTGATGTATATAAAGCCTCTGTGCAGATTTAATCCGTTGAACACAAAGCATATAGCCATTGTAAAGGCTTCTGAAAAGTTCTGTTGTAGTTGTACTTTGTGTTCTTTACATTTAATGCTTTTGCAGACATTGTAGACTTTGAGCATGTGCGCACTGTTCAAATCTGTACCATATGTGGATAATACAGCAAATCAATTTGAACTCTAATAATCTGTCTTCGCATAAGTTTGAGTTCAAATTTCTTTGCTCGTTGATCTGATAGATTCTGCTCTTGGTCTCTATTCTGTATGTTGAGTTGGTTTGACCTTAACCAGCTTGCCAGCCTGTTCGCCGTTCAGTTCTCCACAGAGCTGGTCTCTGTTCTCTGAGCTGGTTGCTGAACTCTGGGCTGGTCACTCAGCTGAACTTTCCCAGCTGGTTTTTATCAGCTGGATGCTTCTTCATCGCACTGTATTGCCACAGTGCTTTGATCCAGCTTGCGATGGTTTCGCACTGAATCACTGCTCTTGTACTCTGCACTTGATCTGTACTTGAGCAACTCTGCGCTTCAATCACTGCACTTCAACTCTGCTCTTCATTTTGCGCTTGAAATGCTCTTCTTACTCTGCGCTTGATCTTCGTGCTGCTCCTAATTCCAAGCTGATGAACCAGCTTGGTGTTCCCTGCACCTATGGAAGTAAACTTTACTGTACCAGCTTGGGCATCCCCTTACTGTTCCAGCTAGATATCTTCGACCAGTCCAGCTCAGGCGTCCCTTCACTGTTCCAGTTTGGATATCTTCACGTCTACTCCAGTCTAAGCGAGCTGTGCATGTCATGTAGAGCGTTAGTACAATAGAAGCATATTTTGTGTGAACCAAAACTTAGATTCTGATCTACAAAACAGATCCAACAATCTCCCCCTTTTTTATTTACACAAAATCTAAATAAACATATGCACGTATGTTTATGTGTGAAAATATTTCTCCCCTTTTTGTGGGAATCAAAAAGAGTTTTAAATCTTGTCTCCCCCTTAATATTTAAAACAAAACTCCCCCTCAACATATCATGGGGTAAGTTTATTTTCGAAATGAAATCATTATGCTCAAGGAGACTGATGGTCCCAGAAATAGGATCACTAAGTAAACAGGAGTTCAGAAGGGGGGGTTGAATGAACTCCTTTGGATTTTTCTATTTCAAAACTCTTTTTAAAATGTTTTACAAGCTTCTTGCTTAACTTAAGTCCGAGTTACCAGACTTAAGAATATCTCAGTTATAAGCAAACCTCTCGGCCAACAAAGTTTGTACGGAAAAAGGCCGATTGATTTGTGAACAGTAAATAAACACAAATAATATAATCGTGCGTAATGTAAAAGATAGAGTTCAGGATTTGTTTTTGGAATTTCGGATATAAATATCCTACGTCTCCTCTTCTTCCGCCTCGAAAGATAATACTAGAAGATTTGATGCAAGTAGCCTTTCTACAGACACCCAATCACACAAGCCGCACTTGTATGAACTCCTAGAACTTCTCAACAGTTCCACACAGACGCAGCTGCTGGGTTTACAACACTTGACACCACTTGATAGTATTTTCAAACGGCTTTTTGAGAAGCCCGTTTGTTACAGACTCAATAAAGATAACACAATGAATACACGTTTTTTAGCACTGTAAAATCTCTGGTTTCTTAGACAATGAAACTCGATTCAATAAATGAACCGGAGACTAAGACTCGAAAGATTATCTATGAATATCAACGGTAAAGTTCTTCGAGTCTTTGAGCTTTGTGAAGATAACTTTAGAATGCGATGAAAGCTCTGTGAATGTATTTCGACAGCGTGACCGCGAGATGATAAGAGTGATGGATGGTTTCTTCAATCCAGCTTCTGATATTTATAGGCTTCGTTCTCAACAGTCATAATGCTTCAAAGGAAAAATAAATCCCGTTTGAATCTCTGTCAAAATAGTACGCCGTAATTACTGCTCCACTACAAGGTAAAATTGCTCATTGACAGAGCCAATTTGTCTTCTTTCCATTTCTGTGCAAGCATTGTAAAACGGCCTCTGTACATCGTACTATTTACCCAAAATAGTACCTACGTTGTCTCCTTAATTCCAGGCAATAGTACGATCCTGATGATCTTTTCTATTTTGAGTATACGATCGTATTTGAATCAATTTAGATTGCGCCTGAAATCTTTTCTGCCGATAGATCTTTTAATCTCCAAGACAACATATACAACGTCGCTTATAATAACTGATAAGAGCAAAGATGACGTCATGATTTCTGTTCAATTTCACTGTCACTGTTCATGATGACGTCACGGTCTTTGATAACTCTACTATCCACATAACTGTTGTCAGCAATCTTTAACTATGTTGTATTGTTCCTGTTGATCTTCACTGTTACGAAAACTGATGACAACAA
Source organism: Dorcoceras hygrometricum (assembly GCA_001598015.1). Taxonomy (NCBI): domain Eukaryota; kingdom Viridiplantae; phylum Streptophyta; class Magnoliopsida; order Lamiales; family Gesneriaceae; genus Dorcoceras; species Dorcoceras hygrometricum. The sequence continues at coordinate 28,702 of KV005047.1, forward strand.
ACGGTATAAAACATTGTTTACCATTTACCGAACAAAACTGCTGACAGTTGAACTTAACTCGTTGGCTTTACTGTTATGACAACTGTTGACAGTTTCTCCAAACTTCTCTGTTTCTTCATAAACCTACTGTTTCAATTTCTGTTCACAGCAAACTTTCCTGATACAGTGACGATGTCTGTTGGTAGATATCTTCCTCAATACAATCTTCAAAAAATGTTGTCAGCAACCATCACTAACTTAAAGACGATATCTGTTTACAGCTCAAACATTCTCAAGGCATTTCCAACAGTAGATACCTGACCCGATAACCTGAGCAACTTATCCAATAACCCGATTGTTTCAGAACCCGAATTAAACAGTCCAATATCAAATCTGAAGTAAACACTGATTACTGTCGTCAGCACATGTTATATCCTTGAAGAGATTATTTGAGTAAAGTCCAATTCTTTTCTTAATTTTGTTATCACCAAAACTATAAATTTTATCCTAACAATTTCCCCCTTTTTTGTGATGACAAAACCTTTTAGCAGCCGATGAAAATAAATTTGTAAAGAAGTAGCACAACGACTGCTGAAGACAAATTTCATTAACTGAGAGAATAGTACAAGAGATTTGTACAAGTTCTATTCTATCTAAAGTCCTCTTCTCCTTAGTCTTCTTTCTCTCCTTTCCCTGGCTCTTTCTCGCTCCAGCCTATCAGACTCCCGTCTATCTGCTTCAATGACTCTTTCCGCGGCCTCTTCTATACTGATAACTTGTCCACTCTCTAAAATGTGTCTCTGCGCCATTGCAACTCTCTCTGCAAAAGTTCCAACAGTTGGTGGAAAAGTTGGTGTTCTCACAGCACTACCCCCGCCTGTAAGTTGAGTAGCACCACTGCCTTGAACATCAGGAGATGGTTGAGGAGTAGGCAGAGGGCGCGTTCCACACGAATAGGAGGGTGGCGGCTGCTACTTCCTACTTCCCCCTTTTTGGCAACACCACTTCTTATGAAATCCGCGATGTCACTAATTTGGGTGGAGATGCTAAGAATATCTGCTGCTATTCTTGTTTGAAATTCCAACTGATCATTCCTGATAGCAGCAACCTGTGTGTCCAAATCATCTATCTTGGCTTATTGTGCGTCAATCTTCCTTTGAATAGCCAAGTTATTAGTGTTGACTGACGCACCTAAAGTTTGAACCCCCTTTCTATACTCACTTATATGAACGAACAGAGTGTTGACATCATTGTGGATGTCCTGCCGAGAGTTATGAAATTGGGTACGAAAGAAATCCTGTTGTTGATACTGATTGTCTCGAAGACCATTAATAACAACTTGGATCTTGTGTAAGATATTATTCTCAGAATCTGCAATACTTTGTGCTAGAAAACTCTTGATGTCATCAACGGCAGAAGAGAGATCAGTAGAAGTAGTAGGGAGAGAAGTCTCATTATCTTCAGTGTGATCCTTCAACGGTACATCATCTGGAGTGATACTCAAGGGAGAACCACTGGCTGATGAAGTAGATTCTTGTCTTTGAGACGTGGGAGGAGAAGAATCTGGAAACTCAACTGAATATAACAATTCCTCCTGAGCACTGGTAAAAATAACTCGACCTAAGGCAAAATAATTATCAGCTGGAGAAGGAGACCTATATACGGTATTTCCACTGGTAGACTCTGAATCAATTTCTGAATCAGACTGTACACTAGAATCACTGAGAAAATCTACAAAATACTCTGAATGTACACCCTGATCAAAATCATCGAGGAAATAGTCTGGAAGCCGCTCAATACCCAAATTTGCCACAACTATATCTGTAAAACAACTGGCTGGCCTCAAACACCCAGACACACTGAAAAGAATAACCTCTGTACAGACACGTTGCCACGCCCAAGTTTTTGTCAAAGAGGGGGCTGCTTCCCAGTATTGTACCGCTTCAATAAGACCCGTTCTGGACAAAATCTTATTCAACCACGGTTCTTGGCACTTGCCTCTTATTTACAAACAAAGACATCTGCAGCTGCTTCTCCAAAAATCATTGCCTTGTAAAGGCATCCAAACTCCAGCAACAAAAATCATCGGCCTAACCCAGCAAGCGTATTTGGCCACAGAATAAAATTGTGCAAGGACCACACCACTGTCATCAGTAGAATCAGTAAGAAATGTTGAAGAACACGGCCTTTCCATAACCAGACAATGTTCCTTCTGCTGCACGATAAGATCCTCCAGTGATTTAGAATGTACAACAGACAAAAGATCAACAATCTGAGAGACAATTGTGGTCCATGGTTGGCCTGGTGCTGTGTATCGGCGGGAAGAATCCAGAAACTTCCTCAGCAGCAGTTCTCTATAGTCAGCCAAGATATACATTTTCCTCTTTACGGCCATTTCCAGAGAATCTGTCACCGCCCATTCCAACATTAATTTCTCTTTCTCTTTCAACTCCTTCAACGCATCAAATTTAGGCAGCTTTTTGAGAGAAAAATAATGAAATAAATCTACTACATCCTTCATCACCCTTTCACGCAACTGAACCAACAATTCAACATCACCGCAAATCAGCTCGACAATTTCACGCGCAGGGTTTCCTTTTACAGGTTCATCCTCTACCAAAACTCCTTTCCCTTTATCAGGCATTACAATGGATTCACCAATCCTGAGCTTTGAGATTTCCGCGGCAGTGATTGACGGCAGCATCATGTCATCAGAAATTTGCAACAGAAGATCATCGATAGACATGAGCTCCTCAA
>KV005047.1:55558-93210 GCA_001598015.1 Dorcoceras hygrometricum
CAACTTAACAGGAAACTTAAAACAAGTACTAAAACAAGATCTTAAGCTACCTGAACTTCGAAAAGCACGAACACAAACAGCAACTTCGTGCTTTCGCTCCAGCCAAAGACAGCCTCTAAAATGGGTACGAGGTGAAAGAGCTTTCCAAGAGGAGTCCAACGCTACCTCAAACGTGAAAAACGGTGGCCGGAATCAACGGGGATCTACCGGAGAAGCTCACGGTAAATAGTGACAAGGGTTGAAGAAACAGTGGACGAAGTCGAGAGAATTATTTTCTAAGTATGGGATTTGGTGAAAAGAAACGAAGCCAACGCTTCTATTTATAGGCGCAAGAGTTCTGCTAATATTCCACCGACCAAAACAGCTTTCAAAGCTTCAAATAATCAACAGATCTCTCAAAACCAACGCAGGCGCTAAAACACACTAAAATCCCCAAAACGACGTCGCATTGCACTACCGGAAGAACTGCTTACGTCACCAAATCTGATCGCCATACTAGTCGCGCGCCCACAACGGAAGAAAGCTACTTACGCAAGCAAATCAGCTATACAACGCAACGGGAGAAAATGCACACGTCATTAAATCTGGTCGCACGCTGAGATCGGGAAAAACACATAACAACTATGCACGGCACCAAAAACGTGGACAGGTCTTCTTACGTCAGCCACACAAAGACAACACACGTTGCTGACGTCATGAAATCTACCAACAGATTTCACCCACAAAACTCAACCCAGCAATGCTTACGTCATCCACGCTAAGCAACCACGCAAAGCTGACGTCATCAAATCTGCCAACAGATTCACCGAAAGATCTCTCAACGGAAATGCTTACGTCAGCCAAGCGACGACAACACACGCTGCTGACGTCATGAGATCTGCCACCAGATTTCACCCGAAATTCGAAAATCTCGAAATTTCCAGAATTGGTCCAAGTGTGATTCTCGACCCGAAAATGCAACCCAACATTCAAAATGGACTCTAAAACTCGATTAATTCAACAATTAATCCTTAATCAACATTTCCGGTCTCACAAAAGGTACGATTGAGCGGACCTTGGCAGTTGAGCGTGAACATGTCTATTTTTCGGTGTTGTGATTCGTTGTTATGAGGCTTACGTGAATTTAGATGATGGAATTGATTGAATTCTGTTCTGTTTTCACGTATTATGCTTGTATGCATTGAGTATTGACATTGAATGGCATTCATGCATACATCTTGAGCCTGAATTGATAAATTGATTTGATTACCTGATTGGATGCCACGTTGTGACTGGCCGACTGTTGAGTCGTGCCCGAAAAAATCCAACGCTATCGTCGGAGCGGTGACTACCGGATGCGAGTGTCTACCGCCGAGCTGTGATGGGCTGACGGGCCCCGATGATCACGGACCGATGATTTCCATCGGCTGATTGGCTGTGAGTGGTATAGAGGCTGGATTTGAGTTGCCAGTTGATAGACTAGTTTAGCTATCCGATTTCTTGATAGCCCTCATGCATTCATAGCATTGATTTATAGCATGTTGCATGTTTATCTGCTTTGATAGCTCTTCGTACTGAGGCTTGACCTCGTACTTGTTTCTGCTTTTGTTTTGTTTGGGTCTGTGTGTTGGGGATCCGGATCCGCCCCCGGCTAGGCAGCGGAAGAACAACAATGAAGGCCGGGAGACGATCAATACGAAAAATTCATAAACAAACTACGACATTCATAGGATGTTAATCCTTAATCAACATTTCCGGTCTCACATTATCTCCTCAGATAGCATAGGATATCCACGCATGTAAGCGAGCGGTGAATCCTCGACAACGAAGCATCGACTCCTACATGCATCGGGATCTCACCCAATCCCGCCGCCGTATGACCCCAAGTGAGTGGGAAAACGGGTCAAAGTGAGACGCCTATCATGTAGAGTCTCAATGACGTTTCGAGTAGTGAGGACTAATCAGTACAACTAAGACCTCGAACTTTTCCACTCGACAAATGGTAACCACTTGGAAAGTCCGAACGAGGGTAGTTCGATAGATCACCAGGTCACTATCCATCTGCATGCTCAGAACATCACAATGTTCCCTACCAATGAAACATGGTACTTCACATCGCAGATGCTAGTCTCGAACTCGGGCGGCCTTATCCTCATTTTGACGGCCCAACGACTAGGAACGTGTTCAGAATATACAGTGACTATTAGATGTGTTTCATGATAGCCGTCATATCCACTATCACATCTAACATACACTATGGTGCATTCTAGGTCTTTATCCAACACAATTGTTAACATTATATAACGTAATGAAAATAAAGAATGCCATAAAGAAATGCGAATATCATATATAAAGATCGTTTCATACAAGAGTCTATAAAACCCACACGCCACAAGTTGGCTAGTTGGGCATCTACTCTAATATCTGGAAGTAAACTTTACTGTACCAGCTTGGGCGTCCCCTTACTGTTCCAGCTAGATATCTTCGACCAGTCCAGCTCAGGCGTCCCTTCGCTATTCCAGTTTGGATATCTTCACGTCTAGTCTAAGAGAGCTGCACATGTCATGTAGAGCATTAGTACAATAGAAGCAGATTTTGTGTGAATCAAAACTTAGATTCTGATCTACAAAAAATATCCAACTATTTTCGAGGGACGACATTTTATTAAGACAGATGCATGGTATGAAATTTTGAAAACAGGTTCCATGCTACTAAAAAATGCTCATCTATGTAGACTGGAATATAAATGATATGTGAATTCACAGAATCTTTTTCGCTTCTCTCGGACTCTGTCATTTGCGCTATTATTTCAGCACATCCAAAGTAATAGGTCTTTCCTTTCACAGATCTCGCGCAATCTGTCAGATCGACAGAAGAGATGTTTCTGCAACTTTCACTCTTGGTCTAGTGCTCTGCTATTCAAACATCATTACTCCCCCATCTTCATAGGATGAGTTTTAAAAACTTTAAAATAATTTTGTAGCAAGGACAAGCTTTCGTAGAGAACTACTATCAGAGCAGAAATCATTTTAAAACCATTTCAAGAACAACCCGCTCTGATACCAATTGATAGGATCGAAATTACGTGTAATTTAAAATATTTTCAAAACCAGCACGTAACAGGAAACCAGATCGCATCAACGCTGGTTCTAACATGATGCTAAACTAGCAAGGAGAAAAGCAATGCGATCTGGTTAGTTAATTCTTGAGCTGCAATAGCTCAGTGTTCTTGAAATGTTTGTGCATCGAGATACAGATTGGGTAATGAGATAAATCATACGGAAACAACTCAAACTGAACTCTGAAAATTGAAAGCTTATTAACAGGTTTTTAAACACAATTATAATATATGCAATGCATGAATGTTATATATATAAAGCTGTAAAGAGATATGGTACAATTTGTTTATGGAATGTTGGAGCTGAATCTCCTACGTCTCCCCTTCTTCTGCACGGGAAGGATCCTCTAAAAGACTTTGATTACAACAGCCTCTGTTGCAACCCAATCCGGCAGCCAGCAGCTGCAAGACCTATGCACACCAGCCCACAAGCTGTGTGTCTAACATCACTTCTTTTATGTCTCAGTGAGAAAGACTACAATGAACTTGTTTAACGTCTCTGTTCAAATACTACAAGGAGTGTTTGATTTGATTCACCCATTTTTTTGTTTCGCTCAATTCTTGTATATATGAGTGAATCGTGTGTGAGATTTACAGTGTATGCTCAATCTCTCGAATATAAAATCTCACACACTAGGAAGGTGTTCTCTAAGCTGGTTTCTCAATATCTTCCCACGGGTTGTGCTGTCGACTTGATAATTTTTTGAAGGTTTTGTTCAGTGCACTAGCTCACACCTGAGCACTGAACCAGATTGCACACCAGCTGCCACATGAGTGTGCAAACTTGCGACTGGCACAGTGTTGTGTTGTGCATTCTTCTGTTTTTCGTTCTGCACTTGCACAGACACTCACTGCACTTGACCCCTGGGCTGCTCTTGCACCAAGCTGGTGAACCAGCTGGATGTTCCCTTCCATCTGAATCTTTTCTCTTGTATCAGCTCAGGCGTTCCCTCACTGTTCCAACGTAGATATCTTCAACTAGATCAGCTTAGACGTCCCCTCACTATTCCAGTTTGGATATTTTCTTATCTTCTCCAGACTAGCTACTGCACATCGCACGTAAATCGTTAGTAGAATAATAACAGATTTTGTGTTAATCAAAATTAAGATTCTGATCTGTAAAGACAGATCCAATAGAATTTATTTGGCGAAGGTTTCACCTTTATGATATTTTTATCATGATAATTAAATTTTAGTGTAGATCCGGCCACGGGCCGGTTCCGGGTCCTACATGCCGGTTCTGGGTCGGGAAAACCTGGAATCGGAATCGGAACCGGAACCGTGAGAACCGGTCCGGTCCGGGTTTGGAACCGGCGGTTTCGGGCCGGTTCCGATCCTGTTCAGGAATTAAAAAAATTTTTATCTTTTCGAATTTCGTAGGAATTAAAAAAAATTTAAAAATTTAATTTCGGTTTTTAAAAAGAAAACAAGAATTTTATTTTTTAAAAAAATAGGTTTTTTTGTAATTTAATTTGAAATTGGAATTTTGATTTTTGAAATTCGAATTTTGAATTGAATTTTGATATTTGTATTTGAATTTTAATTAATTCGAATTTTAATTTAAATTTTTGAATTTTGAATTCGAATCTTAATTTGTGTTTGAATTTGAATTTAAAAGAATATTAATTGGGATTTGAATTTGAAATTTGAAATGTAAATATTTCAAAAAATAAATGTAATTGAATAACAATACAAATAAGTTAAAATTACAATAGAAAGTAAAAGACGAATTATATTGGGAACTTGATCTAATCACTTGTGCCTCCTCCAGTTGTTGTTCCAGAAGTGCCCTCGGTGTCTTCATCGTCATTTGTCTCGTTTTGGCTATCTTGTGTTCTTGAGGCAGCTCTCGACCAATCGTTAAGAAGACATTGTGCTTCCAAATTCTCCGGCCTAATAGTAGATCTCCTCTCGTCCAGCGTGTTTTCTCCCATGCTAAATGCTTGCTCCACTGCAACCGTTGAAACAGGACATGCAAGAATCTCCTTTGCCATTAAAGACAAAATGGGATATATTTGAGCCCACCATCTCAGTATGTCGAACGTGTCCTCGTCTGCATCACTAAAATCAAAAAGTAGTGGTTAAATAATTCTCAAGTTCCAGATTGGAACTTGAGGATCCTCTAGGACGTTTCGTCCGGTCACGAACTAAAAGTTGAGCCTTGGATAATCGTGATGTGGTGCTACTGGAGGTGGTGTGTTGTTGTGCTTGTGTACCAACTTGTGAATCATATTTCCCATATTCAGTATAAATTTCAGTTAAACTATTTTTAACACTAAAAATAATCATGGAAAAAGAAGGACATGCATCAGTTATTGGATCTAAGGAATCATAGTACAATGTAAGCAATTCACCTAAACCATCTAATTTAAGTTTAGGGTTTAAAACTATAGCACATAAAAAAAATATCAGGAATATTAAAAAAATGTTTTCCATTTTTTTTCATACTAATAATGCATTCAATTAATGCGAGATCACTAGAATTTAAATGTTCGCTAAAAGTACATGCAACATTACAAAGATGTGTTACAACTAAATGACATGTAGGATAATATACACCAGAAAGTTGATCAGTGGCATCATTAAAAACTTTAAAAATTTCACATATAGTGGTGCAAATTTCCATTGGTTTGAATATAAATAAATATTAGAAGATTGAATAAATTTGTCCAAAAATTCCACATAGTAAATCTTTATATTCGAATGTGGACAACAAAAGTTTGTACCTTGAGTTCCAACGTGTTGGAACATCACGCGCAAAATGTTTTGGCCTCATGCCATTTAATTTACAAAATTTACCCCATTGTTTCATAACTTGGGGATGTGTCCACAGATAATGAATTGCAGATCTAATTGGTTTAATATAAAGTTCTAAACTTTTAAGGTCATCTTGCACACACAAGTTAAAAATATGACATGTGCATCTAATATGAAAATATTTACCACATATCGATGGTTGACACAATCTAATTAATTCATCAATACTACAAGTGTTTGCACTTGCATTATCAAAGGAAATTGAAAAAATTTTTGAAGTCAAATCATATTCTTCTAAAATAATAAACATCAGATGGGAAATATTTTGTGCAGTGTGTGGATCATTGAAACAGCGATATGCAAGCAAACATTTTTGAATATTCCATGCATTATCAATCCAATGACAAGTAATTCCCATGTATGAGGACGATTGCCAATGATCACTCCAAATATCAGAACACAAAGAAACTTTATTATCCAAACAAGCAAATTCTTAATCAATTCCTTCTTTTGTGTAGCAACTAATTTGAGAATGGTGCGTTTAAGTGTATTACGTGAGATGCGTCTAATTGCAGGATTAGCACTAGATGAAAGCCAATTTTCAAAAGATAATTTATCACCAAAACTAAATGAAAGTTGTTCTACAGCAACAAATCTAGTAGTTTCATCCCTAAATTGAGATTCAGAAAATTTAAAAAGTTGAGAGTCCTTACCAGATTGGGATGAAAATGTAGGTATTTGAGTTTGAGTTTTAGAAATACCAATTTCCACCGGATGATTCTTCTCGATGTGCCGGTTCAAGGTGTCATATCCTCCTCCATGTTGCCATTTGTAGGATTTTGAACAATACTTGCAAATTGCTTGAAGATCACCAGAGGGAAGTGTCACCTTATAAAAATGTTTGATGAAGATGTCGGATTTTGACCTCCCACCCATCGATACTGTAGGCGTCGACGGTATCGATGTGCTACCTTGAGTGCCTTGACTTTGTTGACGTGTTGGTTGGACTTCAACTTCTTGTTGAGTATTTTCATCATCGTCGAATAGAAAATCAAGATCTTCAATGTTTAATGGAGAAACATCAGTCGTATGGGGAACAACTGTTAAGATAAAATTTATTAATTTTGGTGATAACAAAATAAGACTAAGAAATGACTTTAAGCTTTCGCAGAAGATTTCAGAAGTCATGACGTCATCCTAGCGTTTTGTAGTTTTCAGAAGTCGTGACGTCATCTCAGTGTATTGAAGAGTTCAGAAGTTGTGACGTCATCTCAGTGTATTGAAGAGTTCAGAAGTTGTGACGTCATATAAGTGGATTGAAGATTTCTAAGTCTCGAAAGATTCTGAACTAAGCATTGACTTCTGAATTGACCATTCGGGAACAGTCATTCAGACTTGGAGCTACAGTGGAAGATCTGTTGTTAGAGCGAAGTGTATTCAGACTTGAGTAACAGAGTGTGGTATATTGATTCAGATCTCGGTATTTCAGAAGTGATTACAGAGCTATCAGTGAACATCAGATTTGAGATTATCAGAAGTGTTCGACTCAGACTTTGGAATAGTATATTTTTCAGAAGTCGCAAGCATTCAGTTGTTGCGTTCAGTTGTTGCATTCAGTTGTTGCATCCAGATGTTACAAATACACAGTTATGTCTATATATCAGTTGTGACAGCTTTGGATACACAAGCAGCAGCGAGATAGTGACTTATTGCAAGGCAGAAAGAAATTTTTTAACAGAAAGAACTTTCGTAAGGAACGAAAAGCTTCAAACGCTACCATATGTTTAATTGGAAAGAATCAATGGTTGCGATTGGATCGTACTGTTAGGATCAAGCGCTTACCACTAGACCAAAATCTATAGCTGTTAGCCAAGGTGCAACTTTATTTCCTTATAATGTGGCAGCGCAGAGTGCACCTATTATGTGCGTTAGGGTTGGGCTGTTAGGCCCTTGAGTCAGGGGAGGTACGTGTCTAACTGCTGGTGCTGTCTCAATTCCCTTAGAGATCAGTCTTACCCTTCCCCTACCGTTGGCCCTATCCCCAGCAGAGATAGTATTACCCGTTAAGATCTGGCATCACACTTTTACAGCCCACATGGCCAACCAGATCAAGCGACGCAACGTCAGCAGCTTGACGTACGAGAACTTCCCAGGAGGTCATCCATCCCAGTACTGTTCTCACCCTTGCACGCTTAACTCAACAGAGGGGCAAAACGGTCATTTGCAATTTAGGGTTAGATGATCTGAAAAATTGTTTTCATATCATAATATTCAGCCCATGAGTCAGGGGAGGTACGTGTCTAACTGCTGGTGCTGTCTCAATTCCCTTAGAGATCAGTCTTACCCTTCCCCTACCGTCGGCCCTATCCCCAGCAGAGATAGTATTACCCGTTAAGATCTGGCATCACACTTTTAAAGCCCACATGGCCAACCAGATCAAGCGGCGCAACGTCAGCAGCTTGACGTACGAGAACTTCCCAGGAGGTCACGATCCCAGTACTGTTCTCACCCTTGCACGCTTAACTCAACACGTACAAATGCCTGGAATTAAGGAGATAATGTCAGAGCTATTTTGGACGATTGTACACAGTATACAGAGGACGTTATACGACGTTTGCTCAAATATGGATATACGACAATTTGGCCCTGATGAAGCGCAGATTACCTTTTGGTGGATCAGGATATACGGTTGTACGATGAACATATATTAAAAAAGGGATTTTGTTTCCTTAGGCGAAATTTAATGACCGTTGAGTTCAAAGGATATAAAAGGCTGAAGAATTCAAATTGAGAAGCTCTCTGCTAATTTTCCTACTCTCTGCCAATTCTCCTATACTCGTCTATTCTACGTCTTCATCATTCTCGAGCTCTTTATCTATTTGAATCTATCTTTCAAAAGCTCACACAGACACTGGAAATCTACACTGCAAAAATTACTTGAAGTTCCAGTGCTTTCAATCTCGAAGAACAGTTTCTTAGTTGTTCTTAATAGCTTAATCTTCGAGATATCATCTTCTGGTTCACCTTTGTGAATCGAGTTTCATAGTATAGAAACCAGAAGATTTACAGCACTCATCATATTGTATTTCACTATTTCATTCTAGATTGAGTCTGTAACAAACGTGCTACATAAAGCCGTTTGAGAAAATTCAAAGTGTTGTAAACAGCAGCTGCGTCTGCTGGTTTATTGGAGTTGCTAGGAGTTCACCTGGAGCGAGGCTCGGTGATTGGGTGGTTACAGTGTCTGTACTCATCAAAACCTTCTAGTGGAACCTTCATGAATAAGGAATAAGGGGAGACGTAGGATTTGATATCCTAACTTCCATAAACAAAATCTCGACCCTATACTTTTACTTTACTGTATTTATTTATTATTATTATGTTCACAGATTGATCGACTTCATTCCGCACATTATTTGTTAGTCAAAAAAAATTTGATTTGAGACTGAGATACCTTAAATCTGGTAACATGGATTTGAGTTAAGCGAGGCGCTTGTAAAAATCGTTTTAAGGTTTCAAAAATTTCAAAATACTAAGGAGTTCATTCAACCCCCCCCCCCTTCTGAACTCCTAAGGCTGTTTTTCGATCCATATTGATCCTATCAATTGGTATCAGAGCCTGCGCTATCTCAGTATTGAACAGCTTGTTATTTGTGATTTATATATTTCAATATGTCAACTTCTCACAACAAGATTCCTATGTTTTCTAAGGAGGACTATGATGAATGGAAGATCAGAATGCAAGCACACTTAGCTGCTCAAGACAATGATATGTGGTCAGTCATCACTGATGGTCCAATGAAAATAATGAATATCAACATAGAATTCGCGACGACTGATGGTGCACCTGAGTATGTGGAAAAGAGGAGACATGAGTATACCAATGAGGAGAAAAAGAAGGTGAATCTGGACAATGTGGCCAGGGATATTCTATACAAGACGCTGGATAAAAATATGTTCAGAAAAATCAAAACCTGTGCCACAGCAAAGGAAATTTGGGAGAAGCAAATACAAATCTGTGAGGGAAATGATGAGACAAAGGAGAACAAGCTTACTGTGGCCCAACAAAAATATGAGTCCATAAAGATGAAAGATGGAGAAACCATGGCAGAGTTCGATGAGCGTTTCAGTGCTGTGGTGATAGAGATTACCAGTTTGGGAAAAGAGTACAGCAACAAAGTGCTGGCACTCAAAGTGATGAGAGTGTTGCCCAGGGAGTGGGATGTTAAGACCATGGCGATGCGGGAATCCAAAGATCTGAACAAGCTGGAGCTTCATGATCTGTTCTCTAATCTAAACGCGTATGAGTTTGAGCTAGAGACAAGATCTGAAGCTGGACCCTCAACATCCCAACCAACAAAAGCATTAGCGGCAACAACATCTGAACAGTGCTCTCCAATAACGAGCAAATCTGTAGAACAACTCAGTAACGATGCCATGTCCCTCTTCGTTAAGAAGTTTGGGAAATTCATGAGAAAATCTTACAAACCTTCTTTCTCTTATAATAATTATAACAAATCTGAAAATTTATCTACTGATATGAACTGTTTCAACTGTGGTCGTCGAGGTCATTTTGCTGCTGATGTAACAGGCCAAAGAAGGAGGACGAACCCAGAAAAGATGAGAAGAAAGACGTAAGATGAAAGGAAAGATCCAAAGAAAGAAGAATGAGGACAAGATATGATAAGAGGCCCAGCAGAAAGAACGATCGCAAAGTACTGGTTGCTGAGGAGAGCAACAAAAACTGGGCGGACACAGATTCCGATTCCTCATCAAGCAACTCTTCTTCAAGCGACAGTGAACAGGAGGAAGTTCATTGCCTAATGGCTAACCAATCTTCAGATGACGAGGTATTCGATTTCTCAAATACTGAATTTACACGGGAGGACCTAATCACTGCACTAAATGAAATGGTCCATGAGTACAAGAAGATTTCTCAGACATTCAAGGAAGTCAAAGCTGAAAACATGGTTTTGAAAAATGGTTCAGTGAAACCAAGTACTATTCAACTTGGTGAAACTGACAGTTTACAAATCGATGATACATGCGAGTCAGTGAGGTGTGATGACCAGAACTCTTCAAAGCTGAATCAAAAAGGAAAAGCTGGTATCGGTTTTCTAATACCTGAGAACTCCAAGCCAAGCTGGCTAAAGAACAGACTTGACAAAGATAAAGCGAAAGCTGGTTCTAAGTCGTTTGTTTCTCACCATCCCAGGTGTAGTTCGAAGAAGGCAAAATCTGTTTGGAGAAAGGTTCAGTCGAAGAGAGATCTGAATGGTCAAAATAACAAACCAACACTCAACAGATCTCACAATATTTCTGCACAGACCCTTATGGACTATCATACTGGGAAAACTGTTAAGGTAATTCAAGTATGGGTCCCGAAAGGGGTAATCCTATCTGGATCCAAGTAAAATTGGGTACCAAAATCTGTTTTTATGATTGCAGGATAACAGGTACAAAGTTGGAGATGAGTCAATCATATGGTACCTGGATAGTGGGTGTGCAAGACACATGACTAGAAACCCAAAGCTGCTATCAGATGTTACTCCACACAAAGGAGCAAAGATAGTCTTTTGTGATAACTCACATGGTAACACTGTGGGTAAGGGTAAGCTTACCCACGGTAATATTTCAATATCTGATGTTTTAGTTGTTGATAATTTGCATTATAATTTGATTAGCATAAGTCAGCTATGTGACAAGGGTTACATAGTTAACTTTCAACAGCACACATGCACAGTTCAGAGTCCAAATGGTCTAACTGTGTTGGTAGGTAAAAGATCGGGGAATACCCTACATTATCAACTGGTCAGAGTAGATGGGATCTGAACAAATTTTCCTTGCAGCTAACTCTTCCAAGAGCTGGTTGTGGCATCAGGGAATGAACCATCTGAACTTTAAACATTTCCCATTTGAGTCAGCATGAACTGGTTCTGGTATGCCCAAAATCAATTTTTCTAAGGTCAAGGGTAAACGTTCTTCCCGAAGCTTAGAGCTTTTGCATATGGATCTTTTTGGTCCTATTCCCGTAACAAGTTTAGGGGGAACGAACTACACCCTAGTTGTTGTTGATGATTTTACAAAATTCACTTGGGTGCTGTTTTTAAAAGCAAAATCTGATACCGCTGACCAGCTCATTCAGCTTTTAAAATGTTTACGAAATGACAGATTGTACAGTCAACAGGATAATAAGTGATCGTAGTACCGAGTTTTTAAATCAAAAATTATCTTCTTATCTGGATGACATAGGGATAAAGCATGAGCTTTCTGCAGCTAGAACTCCTCAACAGAACGGGCTGGTTGAGAGGAGAAATCGCACTTTAAAGAAGCTGCAAGATCTATGATTGCTTATTCTGGCATTTCGCAAAAATTCTGGGCAGAAGCAGTTAATACAGCTTGCTATACTCAGAACATATATATGATTAACAAGTTGCATGATAAAACCCCATATGAGATCTGGAGTGGCAAGAAACCTGACATTTCATATTTCAGGGTGTTTGGGGCACATGCTTCATTCATAATAATGGTAAAAAGCACCTAACAGCTTTTGATGCTAAATATGATGCAGGTATCTTTCTAGGTTATTCAGCAGTGAGTAAAGCTTATCGAGTTTTCAACAATAGAAGTCTAACTGTTGAAGAATCAGCACACGTTGTCCTTGATGAAACAAGCTTTAGATCCAACTCAGCTGCGAGCCTCAACGATTTATGTACACGTCTAGAATCATCCAGCATTGATGAGTCAGATGATGACGTGGCACAACAAAGACATTCAGCAGAGATACAACCAGAGCTGGACACACCGCACAACAATGCTCAACAAGATCTGATAGATAATCCAGTAGTCATCGATTTGACTAACGTTGACTCAACACAGGATCAGATCTCTCCAAGTGTGCCTGCTGCTGGAGCTGAAGCGACGAATGCACAAGATGTTCAAACAGATGTTGCACAAACAGATCTCGCCGCACAACGATCAACATCTGATGCACAAGATGCAAACGCGAACCATCAATTGAGTTCGAACAATCCAGATGTGGCTATCCAGCAAGACATCCAATCAGAATAGGAAGCAAACCCAATTGGACTTGATCTCCGGTGGAATAGAAATCATCCACCCGAGCAGGTCATAGGTAACATCGAATATCCTATTCGCACACGAAGCCAGCTTATGCATGATCATTTTGACTCAGCATTTATTTCTCATATAGAACCAAAACAAATAGATGAAGCCTTAGAATACCCAAGCTGGGTAGAATCAATGCAAGAAGAATTAAATCAGTTTAAGAGAAATAACGTATGGCAACTTGTACCTAGACCTTCAAATCATTCAGTTATAGGAACTCGATGGGCCTTTAGGAACAAACTGAATGAAGATGGAATAGTAACAAGAAACAAAGCTAGACTGGTAGCTCAAGGATTTAGGCAAATGGAAGGAATAGATTTTGGTGAAACCTTCGCACCAGTAGCTAGATTAGAAGCCATTCGAATGTTCCTTGCATATGCTGCATTCAAAGATTTTAAAGTATTTCAAATGGATGTTAAGAGTGCATTTCTTAATGGCATCCTAACAGAGGAAGTGTATGTTGCACAACCTCTTGGCTTTGTAAATCATACATATCCAGATTATGTTTACAAATTGGGTAAAGCTCTGTATGGGTTGAAACAAGCACCCAGGAGCTTGGTATGATACACTGTCTAAATTTCTAATTGATCATGATTTCACAATAGGTACAGTGGATAAGACTCTATTTAAATTTGTCAAAGCTGATCATGTTCTGTTAGTTCAGATTTATGTTGATGATATCATATTTGGGTCAACTAACCCCAAGCTATGTCAAAAGTTTTCTAAGCTAATGCAGGATAAATTCGAGATGAGCATGATGGGTGAGCTAACGTTCTTTTTGGGCTTACAAGTTCGACAGCTGGAAAATGGAATATTCATTAACCAAGCCAAATATACGAAAGAACTGCTGAAGAAATTTGGCATGGACAACTGTTCAGCAGCAGCGACCCCAATGAGCTCATCAATCAAGTTAGACAAAGACGAAGCTGGTACTGCCATTGAGGTATCATTATATCGTGGTATAATTGGCTCCCTGCTTTACTTAACTGCTAGCAGACCAGACATCATGTTTTCTATCTGTATGTGTGCTAGATTTCAAGCAGATCCTAAACAATCGCACTATATTGCTGTAACACGGATCCTTAAATATTTAAAAGGAACTTCCAATGTGGGTCTTTGGTATCCCAAAGACTCAGGCTTTCAACTAATTGGTTATAGTGATGCAGACTCGCAGGATGTAGAGTTGATCGTAAAAGAACCGGTGGTACTTGTCGGTATAATTGGCTCCCTGCTTTACTTAACTGCTAGCAGACCAGACATCATGTTTTCTATCTGTATGTGTGCTAGATTTCAAGCAGATCCTAAACAATCGCACTATATTGCTGTAACACGGATCCTTAAATATTTAAAAGGAACTTCCAATGTGGGTCTTTGGTATCCCAAAGACTCAGGCTTTCAACTAATTGGTTATAGTGATGCAGACTCGCAGGATGTAGAGTTGATCGTAAAAGAACCGGTGGTACTTGTCAATTCTTAGGTGATCGATTGATTTCCTGGTTCAGTAAGAAGCAAACATCTATTGAAACGTCCATAGCTGAAGCAGAGTACTTAGCGGCTGGAAGCTGCTGTGCTCAAATCTTATGGATTCAACACCAGCTTAAGGACTATGGCATTGATGCTTCTGAATCGCCTATTCTCTGTGACAACACCAGTGCCATTGTGTTAGGATCGATTAATAAAAAAACCAAGCCTATTAAAATAAAATAAATTTAGCTGCAATAGCTCAATGTTCTTGAACGTGAATAAAGAGAACACCGAGAACAGATCTGGATTGGCAATAAAATACCAAGCGGAAGTATCCAGAACTGAACTCTAATTTTAAAACTCGCTAAAATAGATTTCAAATATTATGCAATGCGTGCTAACAGTAAATGCGGAATGCTGTAAATAAATATACCAGCTATTTGTTTATGGAAGTTCGGATCTCAAATATCCTACGTCTCCCCTTCTTCCTTTTCAGGAAGGTTCCACTAGAAGAAATTTGATCCGCAGACCCAATCAGATTTGGGACTTACCCACTGCCCAAATCTGAACTCCTAGCAACTACACCAGCTCTTAGCTGTGTTCACCCATTCACTTCTTTTATGCCTCGGTGAGAAAGGGTACATACACAGAGTTTAACATCTTTGTGCTTGGACGGGATCTGTTGTTTGGTTTATGGTTTTTATTCACTCACTATCTATATCGCACATCTCTCGTATATATGTGAGTGAATCTATGTGCGTGAGATTTTTACAGTGAACGCTCAACTCTCGAATGTTAACTCTCACACAACAAGGAAGTGATTCATCAAAGCTGATAAGGTTCAGCAGTCGACACTTGCAATTAGCTCCTTCTCTATGGTGGTCGACTGCTTCACCTTTCTATAATTCTTCCTATTTTCTTCTCTATGTTTTTCTCTTTCTGCATCATTATTATCTTCATCAATTCTTCTTGTTTAAATAGCCTCTGTGCAAATTAATCCGTTGGACACAAGTTTCTTCCCGTTGAAAGGTGTTCTGTAAAGTACAGACAGAGTCGTCCTTGTGTCCCTCACTTTGCAGGCTTTTTTCGTCTTCTGAATAAGCTTGATATGTTCACATCTGAATAGGCTCAGCAGTTGACTTCTATGCTCCAGTTAATCTTCATAGTTGTTGTCAACTGCTTCGCCTTTCTCTTCATAGCTGAACAGACTTCTTTTCACATCTGAATCCAGATCTCTCTTTGCACTTGATCCAGATTCCTTCTTCACAGCTGATCCTCACATCTGAATCGTTCTTCTGTTCATAGCTGGATCCAGATCTATTGTCTTCAACATCTGACTCAACTGCTCTTGTCTTCACCTATGATCAGACTTCACATTTTCGCATGAGACCAGTGCTATTCCCTCCGAAACGGTCAAACGAGCAAGACTCAATAGTTTCGTTGTTGACCTAAGCCGCTTTTCGGCCAAATTCCTTCGTTTAGGCCTCTGAAATGGCGATTTACTAATTTCAGCTCTTGGTCTGTTACAGTATCAGATCTGATTGAGTTACTGTATCAGATCTGATACATCTCACTGCTTCCCAGCTTTCGAGGACGTCACGACTGCTGAAATCTTCAATTCACTTATCTTCTGCAAAACTCTCAATGACGTCACGACTTCTGAAATCTTCAATACACTTGGATGACTTCACGACTGCCGAAATATTCAATTCTCTTATCTTCTGCCTATGTTTCTAATCCAGCTGACATCTGCACACTTAGTAGAAATATTAGAAACACAATAACAAGTTTTGTGTAATTCAAAACTCAGATTCTGGATCTGTTATCCAGATCCAACACATTGCTATCACTCAAAATCCAGTGATGAATTCAAGAACGAAGCATATCTACATCAGGCATCATTTTATAAGAAACCAGGTACTCAAGAAGGACGTCAAGCTGGAGTATGTGTCGACTGAGCAGCAAGAAGCTGACATCTTCACAAAGCCCCTGCCAGACGCTAAGTTTTCTTATTTTAGAAATCTATTAGGTCTCTTAGAACTGCCTTGATTGTCTTTGCGCTAAAAATTTGCAGGTTGAACAGCTTCTGGTTTTGTCAAATCTGAGTCTACTGTTCAGGGGGAACATCGTGGAATTCAGGTTTGATAAAATAACAGACTTGGGAGAATCTCAGCTTTAGGGGGAACGAGAGATCTGAATTAATAAGTGTTGAGTCAACTGAATATGTGAGATCTGGATACACTCAGATGTCATGTATACACAGTTGATGCTTATCGATGAACAGATCTCGCAACACCCCTGCTGATACATTAAACAGATTATTGACACGTGGTTGTCATCATGCGGAACGTCGCATCCACATTTTCTCTCTCTAGTACCTTTCACATTCTTGGTTATATTTACGGCGTTTCCTTGTATTTCATCACTTACCTTGCGCAAATCTACTCTCCTGTATTCTTGTGCTTTCCTCTCTGTGTTCTCTATTTGCAGATTACTCTTATTTCAGGCATTCTCTCGTTCGTTATACTATCAGAAATGGCATCCTCACTTATTAGCAACACCAACCAAGTCCATTTTGCCTTTGTCCTTGCCATGGACAATGCAGGAATGGTATCTATGTTCGAAGCCCTAGTAGCTTCTGGTCTGAATGGTTTTCTGGGCTGTATGTTTGACATTTTTGAAACCGCTCTGGTCGAGTTTTATCAAAACGCTTCTGTAAGGGATGGTAAAGTTATCAGTACAATTCAAGGGAAACTAGTGGAAATCTCTGAGGAAGTTTTTGCCAGGACTTTTCAGTTGCCGGTGGAAGGATTGACAGATATAAACGAGGTACCGAAGGATTTGGTCTTTGATGCTAGAACTGAGTTTTCATTTACTGGTGAGCAGTTGACAACTTCCTGCAAGAAGCGGGAATTGAAGATTGAGTTCAGGCTTCTAAGTGCTATTTTGGCTAAATCAGTTACTGTAAAGGCTGGGTCCTTTGATGTCGTGACCCATGAAAGGTTCCTAATGATGAATGCTATTTTTGGGGGCGTGCCTGTGAACTGGGGAAGGTTGTTGTTTAAAATTTTCAAGGATATGGTGACTCCAGAGACGAGGCAAGCCAGAGGCTACGCTTTACATATCTGTACTCTGTTGAAAAACGTACCAAACTTGGATTTATGAGATTCCAAGGAGTTCCCACCTCTAAAAATTTTGACTGCCAGAACTGTTGGCAGGTATATTTCTATCAACGACAAGATTTCTGTTGAAGATGTGGAGGATGTGGGAGATGTATACCGAGTGAAGAAGACACCCGTGAAAAGGGCTGTGTCCAAAAAGCGGCCTGTTGTTGCTGTTGATGAGAAGGTGGTGAAAAATAAGAGGAAATTGAAGGGGAAAGCAGATCCTTTAAAAGAGAAGCCGGAGCTAGTATCAGTAGCACAAGAGGCTATCCCTCTGAAAATCGTTGCACCAATTCCAGTTGTGTTAGTTGTGCCTCCTCCTAAGCCAAAACGAAAAGTGCCAAAGAGGAAGCTGAAGTTGACACCAGCCTCTGATGATGAAACTGTTACCAAGGATGCAGATGTTGGGGTTGTTGAGAAACAAGGAGAAGGAACAACTGCTGATGTGGTGATAAAAGAGCCAGCTGTGGCGACCATAGCTGAGAAAGAAAAAGTGCGGTCTGATGATGACGTGGATTCTATTATCCAGAAGATTCTTGCGGATATACCAGCTGTTAGTGGACCAGCTGTCTGTGAAACAGTTTTTGGGGAGCAGATAGCACAGAGGTCTGATGATACTGAGAACATAATAGATATTTCCTTTGGTGAATTTGTTGCTGGTGAGTTTCAGGTGGTTGTTAATGAAGCAGAAAGACTTTTTGAAACAGGAAGTGATTCCGAAGAAGAAATGGAAACAGATATGAGAGACCATGGTTTGACAGATGATGTGGACCCAGTGACTTCAAAGGCTGATAATCTAATAGTTGAGGACTCTGAACGCTTAGTTGCCACGGGGGGTGAACAAGTTCAAAGAACAGAAACTGAGAAGGAGAAGGATGCAGAATCTGGAGCTAGTAAGGAATCTGTGGCTGCGAAGCAAAATGAGGAACCATTAAGCAACAAGCCAACTGATGAAGAGCTGATGTCTATTGATGATTTACTGATGCATATTTTGAATGATATGATGCTTCCATCAGTCTCTGCTGCTGAAATCACCAAGATTAAATTTGGTCTCACAGTGAAAATCAACGAAGTTCAAGACAAGGACTGGTACTATGCCAGTCTTCCAACGATTTCTGCTAATGACAAAGGAAAGGAGTCTTTGGAAGCAGCTGACGTTGTGAAAGGGAACCCAGCTAGAGAGATGGTTCAGTTAATTTGTGGAGATGTAGATTTTCTTGTACAGCAGCATGAACAAATAATACAGGAGGTTGTTGACTTCTTTCATTCTTTTAGTCTTAGCCAGTTAGTTGATTTATAATCAGTAAGAGCCATAGCCGCAAAAGAAAAACATATGTTGCTTTGGGATGAAACGAATTCTTTGGAAACTGCGGTAAAGCGAAGGGTGTACATAAGTGTCAAATACAGAGAAATGTTGCTGCAAAAATTTTTGGAATCACATCGGAAATATTTCGCACCTGGACAACCATGGACAGCAATGGATTCGCAAATCATTGATCTACTTTCTGCTGCTCATCATAAATCTCTCGAAGCACTGTTGGCACAGAAGAAAGAACATGGTTTGATATGGGAACGTCCATGTTCCAGCAGTCTCTTTGATGACTTTGTCGATGGAGGTGGTGCAGTCCTTGCCCAATTTTATTCTCTGGCCAAGTCCACTTGCTGGGTAAGGCCGATGGTGTTAATTGATGGGGTCTGGACACCTATACAGGGTAATGATTATTGGCGCAGCAGTTGCAGATTATCTCTATTTGTACATAAACGACAGCTACCAAAAAGGGCTATTGAAGACAGTTTTGTTCCTCATTGCTATTTTATCGAGCCTGCTCAATATTGGGGAGCATCGCAGTCTATCATCAAAACTTGGATGGTTTAAAGTCTGTACAGAAGCAGTTCAATTCTTTGAGCCTGGCAAACTTCTGCCAGTAGGCTCACTCAATTTTTGCAGAACTCTTGCTGTTTATGAGCCAGTTCTAGAATCTGGATATCGCAAGCCGACTGTCACATCTTGGGGATGGTCCCAACTTTGCACAGCTTTTGTTAATACAGCTTATTTGGGGGTCTACAAACAATTGATTTCAGCAATTTTCTCTCAGCTCTCATTCCAGTCCGACCAATTTTGAGGGATGCTAATATTCTTGATACCGTTGTACAGAGAGCACCAGTTTTTCTTCTAACAGATACAGTACACAGGAGGATCCGATTGTACAGATGGATATTGATCAACATCCAGATTCTCCACCTACCTCAGCTGATTCTTCCTTGCACTTCAATGCCAATGACATTCCTACAGAAGAAGACTCAGCTCATGACCAGCTTATCTTGCCTTCTACTGCCACTCCTACTAAAACAGACATCTCAGCATCTTTTGCTCAACTACGCGCATCGATTGATCAAGTTCAATTTGAGCAAATCAGGCGAAAGGATGATATGGACAAACTCAAGGACATACTTCTTATGCATATTCGAGACCTTGATAAGCAGTTTTCATAACGTTTTGATCAACAGGACAGGGCCAATAGGGTGCTACTTAACAGTATTCGCCAAGATATTCACGATCAAAAGACCCTCCTGTCGCTGGATTTTCTTACATCTCAGAAGAGGCTCAGTACTCAGGTGGTGGCCGTGGACACATGCTTAACTGATGTTCACAATGATGTTCAGGACACTAAGGATACTTTCTTCCATCAGTTACTGGATTTCCGTGCTCAGGCACAGGAGAACTACAATAATCTTACCACTCAATTGGGCGAACTTGTTGATTTCATCAATCGTGGTGGTAATGACAAAAAGGGGGAAGAGAGTATCAGCCGCCGACCTCAACCGCCTCCAGATGATCAGAATAGACCCAGTGGAGATAGTGCTAGCAGATGTGGTGGTGGTTCTGGTGGAAGTAGTAGAAGAGATGATAGAAGGGGTTCTTCGAAAAGGCGATCGAGCAGTGGTGGTGGTGGATCTGGTTCTGGTGGTGAAACTTATGGACCGTATGGACCTTATAAGAAGAATGCCGAATGGTGGCTGTATGGAAAGAATCAGTTTTAGGATTTTACAGTTTTTGTTGTACAAATATTGTGTACATTGATCAGTTATTATGATTTATAAATTTCAGAACGTCTTCGAGCTTTCTTGCTTATATCTTCTTAAGTCGTAAGGCTGCTAAGTTTTGTCATCACCAAAAAGGGGAAAATTGTTAAGATAAAATTTATTAGTTTTGGTGATAACAAAATAAGACTAAGAAATGAATTTAAGCTTTCGCAGAAGATTTCAGAAGTCATGACGTCATCCTAGCATTTTGTAGTTTTCAGAAGTCGTGACGTCATCTCAGTGTATTCAAGAGTTCAGAAGTTGTGACGTCATCTCAGTGTATTGAAGAGTTCAGAAGTTGTGAAGTCATATAAGTGGATTGAAGATTTCTAAGTCACGAAAGATTCTGAACTAAGCATTGACTTCTGAGTTGACCATTCGGGAACAGTTATTCAGACTTGGAGCTACAGTGGAAGATCTGTTGTTAGAGCGAAGTGTATTCAGACTTGAGTAACAGAGTGTGGTATATTGATTCAGATCTCAGTATTTCAGAAGTGATAACAGAGCTATCAGTGAACATCAGATTTGAGGTTATCAGACGTGTTCGACTCAGACTTTGGAACAGTATATTTTTCAGAAGTCGCAAGCATTCAGTTGTTGCATTCAGTTGTTGCATCCAGATGTTACAAATACACAGTTATCTCTATATATTCAGTTGTGACAGCTTTGGATACACAAGCAGCAGCGAGATAGCGACTTATTGCAAGGCAGAAAGAAATGTTTTAACAGAAAGAACTTTCAGGCGTAAAGAACGAACAGCTTCAAACGCTACCATATGTTTAATTGGAAAGAATCAATGGTTGCGATTGGATCGTACAAATGCCTGGAATTAAGGAGATAATGTCAGAGCTATTTTGGACGATTGTACACAGTATACAGAGGACGTTATACGATGTTTGCTCAAATATGGATATACGACAATTTGGCCCTGATGAAGCGCAGATTACCTTTTGGTGGAGCAGGATATACGGTTGTACGATGAACATATATTCAAAAATGGGATTTTGTTTCCTTAGGCGAATTTTAATGACCGTTGGATCAAAGGGTATAAAAGGCTGAAGAATTCAAATTGAGAAGCTCTCTGCTAATTTTCCTACTCTCTGCCAATTCTCCTATACTCGTCTATTCTACGTCTTCATCGTTCTCGAGCTCTTTATCTATTGAATCTATCTTTCAAAAGCTCACACAGACACTGGAAATCTACACTGCAAAAATTACTTGAAGTTCCAGTGCTTTCAATCTTGAAGAACAGTTTCTTAGTTGTTCTTAATAGCTTAATCTTCGAGATATCATCTTCTGGTTCACCTTTGTGAATCGAGTTTCATAGTATAGAAACCAGAAGATTTACAGCACTCATCATATTGCATTTCACTGTTTCAGTCTAGATTGAGTCTGTAACAAACGTGCTACATAAAGCCGTTTGAGAAAATTCAAAGTGTTGTAAACAGCAGCTGCGTCTGCTGGTTGATTGGAGTTGCTAGTAGTTCACCTGGAGCGAGGCTCGGTGATTGGGTGGTTACAGTGTCTGTACTCATCAAAGCCTTCTAGTGGAACCTTCCTGAATAAGGAAGAATGGGAGACGTAGGATTTGATATCCGAACTTCCATAAACATCTCTCGACCTTATACTTTTACTTTACTGCATTTATTTATTATTATTCTGTTCACAGATTGATCGACTTCATTTCGCACATTATTTGTTAGTCGAAAAAATTTTGATTTGAGACTGAGATACCTTAAATCTGGTAACACAGATTTAAGTTAAGCGAGGCGCTTGTAAAAATCGTTTTAAGGTTTCGAAAATTTCAAAATACTAAGGAGTTCATTCAACCCCGCTTCTGCACTCCTAAGGCTGTTTTTCGATCCATATTGATCCTATCAACAACAGATTTTCCCTTACGACCACCACGACGACTTGATTCCGTCATTTGTAATGTAGTAGTTGATAGATTACAAAAAGAAGAAATTAGGGATTTACGAGAGCTTAAGAAATTACGAGATAAGAATATGAGATAGAAAGATAAAAGATTGAGAGATAGAAGATTGAGATATAGAAGAAGATTGAGAGAAGTTGGTGTGGAATGAAATGAAGGGAGTTGGGGTATTATAGGCAAATTTTTTCTTTAATTTTGCAACGGTCGGCCTGACGGGTTGGCCCAATTCGGCCCGTCGGGTCGACCGTTGTGTGTATTTTGAATTTTTTTTAATTGTTAACGGTCGGCCCGTCGTGTCCGAACCGGCCCGGACCGGCCGGTCGAACGTTAGTTTCAATTTTTTTTTATAATATCACTCCACCCATCGGGCCGGTTACGGGTTCGACTTGGCGGGTCGACGGGTCGGACATATGGCAACCCGTAACCGGCCAGTATCTATACGTTAACGGGACCGTTGACCCGGTTAACGGGCCCGTTGACCCCGGGCTGGTTCCGGGTCGGGTCACGGGCTAACCCGGCCCGTGGCCACCTCTAGTTTAGTGTCTGCAACAATTTTGAACATAAATCTAATTGTTTGGCTGATGAACAAAAAGTCAAAAACCATGTACATCATACAAGCTTATATACGAGTCTTTTCGCTGATTTTTTATCATTTACCATAAATCCACAAACCTAATTTGGGGAAACAATGGTTCAGGGGATAAAATTGAATAAGTAATTGAATATAACTATTTCATAGCAAATTTATTAAGTTTAAACATAATCTTCAGTGTTCACAAACTCGTACATGTAGGCGTTGTCCCACTAAAAAAAGGACAAATAGTCAAGCAATTATATAATTACTCTAGGGATTTAGTGGTTCCTAAAAATTAATAAAAATTAAGATAAACGTATGATAGTATTGGATAAATTAACTAAGTAAAGAAAACCTTAATGTATAAAATCATCACAAAATCTCATATAAGATTGTTTCAAGGTCCGTATTACGATGAATATCGGATATAATACTTCTTTTGTCAAATATTACTTTCAGAAGACATGTACTCTAAAGAAGGAGAAAAGGAGTTGTTTTTTCCCCTCAAATTCAACTCCTATATTTGGGAAAACATTTCAAACGAATTCCATGATCGACCACCAAAATACTATGGATGAATATAAAACGACCAAAACACCTTATTATTTGGACTAGAAATGATGTAATTCCATGATCGGAAGAGGAAAAATAGGAAAATCGGTTAATTTGAGCAGAACTCAGTCAATTACTATTTGAGGCAAATTTGTTGGGTAACAAATTTGTAACAAGCACAAGTGGTTCTTAGGCACTAGTTATTTCCACATTTTAGTTCATTCAAAGTGCCGAAAGGCATGCTTCAACAAACGCTGTAAACTCTATAATTTTCTTGTTTACCATTCGCAAAGGACAGCGAGATTGACAGGATGGCTCAACTCGAGAGGACAGAAAGATCGGTGGATAGTCCTAAAACGCCTAGAGCTCAGACGTCGCCCACGTTCGAGCAACTATTGAGAGGTAGTTCTGTATCATCACTTGATCAATATCTTTGATTGTGATATTATAACATCATGTGATTATTTCGAAATTTTTCCTCTTTGACAGCCGAAGATGCCCAGTGGTCATCGCACACCTCGCCTCTCTATGGAACTAATCATGATCAAGAAGAGCACACCAGTCCTACACACAACAAGAAGTCGGTTCTCACTAAGGTAAAGGAGCGAGCTAAGAAGTTGAGGCATAGTCTGAGCGGCAGGAAGAGACAAGGGGACGACGAGCATGACGGTCGTAACAGCCCCTCGGCGTGGGGCAATACCTTGGATGACGAAGATGACGACGCTAATAAACAAGACGATGATCCTGAATTTCTAGGAGCTCCAAGTAACATACAATATCTTAAAGTCCTTTTCAACAAAAAATAATTACATATGTAAGACATGACATCGTATAGGCAAATCATTGTTGCTCCAAACTTTAGGAGAAACCATAACTTTGTGCTGATAGTCATACTTAATTATTTCAAAAACGATCCCGATATAGACGATTATTACAGCCTAATCGAAAATATTGCTAATTCGTTCAGTGTACGAATCGGAATTGGCTCCGGCAAGCTACATAGAGAATGCCAGGCAACATCCAAGAGCAGTTCCTGTGCTTTCGGAGAAACACATGTTGCCTACCACTGGCAAACAGGAAGCAGCAGATCAAGAAATAGGCAAACCCTTCGGTCCAAGCAAGACCATAAGCGAAACCGTCTCCGATAAATTCTCTCCAGCATATGCTGCTGTCTCTGATGCAACTCACACAATTGCATCAAAGATAGCCGGCCTAACTGTGACCAGTCCCGAATCGCAAGAAACGTCAAGGAGTGCTTCCACGATTCATGGAGGCGCACACAATACTCCAATGGATGCTACATGCATATCTGTTGGGCCACATGCAAATTTTTATGATGCCACGAATCTGAGTGAAACCTCAGGAAATTTAAGTAAATCTGGTGGTAGCCCTCAAAAGTGGGACAAAGGTGTTTCAATGAAAGAGTACTTCTTGAATAAGCTGGAGCCCGGAGAGGACGAAAAGGCTCTTTCGAAGGCTATAACAGAAGCCATAAGCCCAAGGAAAAGTTCCAATAGGGATGCAGGTGTGGTGGATAAGGTTAAAGGGGCTGTAACTTCATTTTTCTGGAATGAGGAGCAATCGAACTCAATGACAGAGGCAGGAAGCTCCACTTCTGTTCGCCCCGTCTCCTCAGATATTCGACCTTACGCTCAACAGAATCGAATCTCGACCAATATACATCCCTCAAAAATTTCCAAATCCTCTAGTGCTAACTACTCGCGCCACATCCCAATTTCAACCAACACCCACGAAGGTAGTTCATGTTCTTATTTATTCTTTTGTATAGCTTTATCTGCCACAAAGAATTGAGATTTTTAAACAATAGAACAATATTTATGCTCTAACAATGTTTTAGGTTCACATACAGATTTTGAAATCACTTTTCGAATTTCTTGTAACAGAGTATGCAGAAGAAAATCTAGGAAGAATACTGCAAACCAATTGAAGGTAGATTTCGTGACTACCACAGGTCTTAAAAGAATCATTTGCTGCGGAGTCCCAACTAGCTTTAGCTCTTTATCCCTCAACAAGTACATTTTATGCACCCAGCTTACATCTGGTCTCATGTTTTTTGAAGAACATATAGTTTGGTAGGATGAAATCATGCAAGTATAATCTAGCATCTAGCTTCCTTTATTTCATGTAAATGTATAAAAAAGTAAAGTGTTTTACAGAAGAAAGACATGCGTAACATATCTGGTCCCTCAAATGTTACCCACAAAAATGTTATTTACACATCAAGAATTTCTTGATTTATATGTAAGTTTAAAATCCCTCGAACTTGTCCCCAGTTTGGATGTACCAGACTCCCTCAGGAAACCGAAAGGTGTAAATGAAATCTAATTTACATCTTTGTATGCGAATTCTCAGAGGTTCTTTACACGGGTAATATCAGAAGCACAAATTTTCTCTTCTGGTTTCTGCGTATGCTACTGCAGAATTCAGACTTAATGGCATTTTGCACTCAAGTTTAGCCAGCTATATAATTCACTATACATATATATACTCGATACAAGTCGTGGATACACTCAATTCTGTTTGGTAAAAATTCACTTGTTAGGCGTAGTTCACAACCGGAAAATGCGAGTCAAGAAATCACTGCTCAGGCCAATACTGATAATGTGCACTACAAGGAGTTCAAACTTGGGGTTTGAAATTCTTGGTTTCATACCCTGTGCATCTTGACTGTAATTTCTTCAAGTTCGGTCCCAGTATTCCTTTTCGAATATATAGCCAAGTTTAACATTTTTCTTAATATTCTTTCATATATGTATCCTGTTGACTAAGTTTTTTAAAGATGTATAACTATTGTAGACATATGA
Source organism: Dorcoceras hygrometricum (assembly GCA_001598015.1). Taxonomy (NCBI): domain Eukaryota; kingdom Viridiplantae; phylum Streptophyta; class Magnoliopsida; order Lamiales; family Gesneriaceae; genus Dorcoceras; species Dorcoceras hygrometricum. The sequence continues at coordinate 82,137 of KV005047.1, forward strand.
AATTGGAGAATTTGGTCAAAAATTTTGTTTATCCATCGAATTTTTTTAATCTATGTGAAGACAAACAAACATATAACATTCGGGAAGAAGAGGTCAGTATCTTTTTAGAAAAAGAGCATAAAGCCAAGCAATTAAAAAGGTCATGGTGACACATAAAAAAGGTGAAGATGAAAATGGAGCGATAAGATGAAAAAAATGAATCGCTGACAAAATGTTTTAGCAAGTATACAGTATATGAAGTGTTGCACCGGATCAAGGTTTTTACACTTTAAACTCATACACTGGAGTCAAAACCACTCCTTATATGTACATGAAGAAACTCGTTTAAATAGCATCAAGTTTTTGTTCCACGAGAGAAAAATGTCGATAGAAGATCATAAATAACTCAAATTTTCTTCTGAGCAGCCCGGCAAGCAACTTGAGCTTACACCATCAAGATCAGAATTCGAATTCTCCTGTTGCCTGAATAAGATTCAAAGTACCTCAAATTTATTCTCCACACCAAGACTAGGGATAATCTAAGATGTAAGTAAGGTCGAAATGGAAAAGAGAGTAATAAAACAGAAAAAGACACCTTGTTGAACAAAATGTCTTTGTTATTTATGTGCATGATACCATCCTTCAACATGCATTTCCACCTGCTCTTGGTTCTTGTGACCTATATAGGAACCATTATTGATTTCCGAACGAAGCTCAATGCATTAGATTATATCTTTACAGGAAAGGTACTACTCAGACCCTTACTTTGTCAAATTGAGCCAGAACCAAATGCATAGTGTTCAGGTCTTCCCCTTGGTCAACATCATCCAACTCATCGTCATCATCTTCATTCAATGGTTCATCATCATCATCATCCACAATATCATTCTGAACAGGAGCAGGAGTTGCTGCTTGCATATCTAAAAATGCAGATGGTTGGAAAATAAAAATTGAAGCAAAGGTACTGTTGTTTAGGCCAAACTGATAACCAGTAATAGTTTACCGTTTGGTGCAGGCGTGTTCACTATATTGTAGTCTTCATTGACAACTCCTTGATAATTATAGATCTTCAAGTCACAAAGAATCAAACAAGTTACTACAGTAAAAGTGACTGCCAGCTAACAATACACACACAACATAAATATTACAGTGGTCAAGACATTAATTTCTGCAATGAATGTAAAGTAACAATTTCCTACAAGCAATACAACACAAATATAAACTCGTGCTGTAAGAAACTAGTACTGGTGTTGATCAGAAAATGCTATGCTATTAACTCTAACTTTAAACAAGGGAAAGGATTTCAGTTTAAAGTATGCAGTGATTGGTTTAAAATGTCACAATAGCATAAAATATAAACCCTCATGATTCTAGTAACTAATCAGTCAAACGATTCACCTCCCATCATACAAAATCTGCAACACTAAGAAGATGCAGACACAGATTTAATAGCTCCACAAAGATAGAGAATTCCAAAAACAATAGCATAACATTTCTGAAAATACCAAAATAAAGAAAATAGGCCACAGCACACAGCAAGGTTAACCGAATTGAATCATCAAATGAACCAAGTTCAAACAAACTATAACTGACAGATACTCATTTTCAAATGTCATTAAGCAAAGTTCAAATTGATCACTTTTTCAAGATAAATAGAGAATTGGATGAAAAATAAATTAGGTGTCGGCAAATGCCAAAGTACAGCTGGCTGGTAGTTGCGGCACATCACATATGCTTGTTGCCATACATATTTATTGGACAAAAGAATGCAACCCAAGCTCAAGCTAATTGATTTTATCTTATTAGTCAATTATTCAGTAGTTTGCACCATCAGGCTAAGTATTGAAGTTCCCTGAACCTGTCTAAAAGATGTGAGAAAGTTAACAGAAATAAGGACAATATCGTAATTTCAATTCATTAGCAACAATGATGATTGAATATAATAGCGTTAAAACCAGCGGTGCAGAAAATTAATTGTCCGCCAGAAAGCACATTTAATTTTGCAACTTAAAATTGAAAATCCAAACTCTTTCATGACAGAAACATATAAGATATCAACCTTTGAATAGACAAGACATGAAAGATATCATAAGGTGGAATTATTGATTAAAGAAAACCTCTACTAATCAGTCTCCCTCATTAATTCAAGAAAGATTTCAGCTTAGCATGTTTGCATCTTGTCCATCTTGGAGACAATCTATTAGATCTTGACATAACTCACTAATATTTTTAAAAAATATAGATGTAAACACACCTTAAGAGATAAAAGTGAGCTTGTGACGTTACCATCCAAAATAGATGCCCTGACTTCTAAGGCAACAGCTTTAACTACCCACCCACCAACCTTGGACCTCCAATCCAAAGATTCTATTATACCTATTTATGTTATCACAATGTAATATGGTGATGGTTTAAAGATCTGGAATAACTGATTGGCTTACCATATGCCAAAAACATATCCCAAAATTGTTAGGATGAGCTAATGAAGAATTGAGCTTGTCAAAGTCGGTAGCAGTAAAAAAAAATCAAAATAAAATGATAGATATGCCAATATCATGACTGAACGGGAAAAAGGAATACAAGGAAATGCATTGGTAATAAAATAAGGAAAAATTTCAGCATGTTGTCGTAACACATCTTATACTTCATCTAGTGCAAACTAGACGTCGACAAAGGAACAATTTTTTAGGAAGTTTTTATGTACAGATAAATTGTTTCTTAATGTGGTGAGCTAATAACATGAATTACTATTACTGCTGCTGATATTAAACTCACATTGGGCGTCGAAAGAACATCATCATATGGATCAGGTATGGGGCCATCTAACTGCGGAATCCTAGATAATGTTTGTTGAACACTCCCTTGAACAACCTGTCAAATGACCATGCATTTAATTTCTGGAAATCAAATCCAACACTTAATGTCAGTCAATAAAACACCTAATATGTAGGGATAGAGATTCATATTTTTATTCCTTTTTCTGTTTGATAGTAACCCTTTATTTTCAGTGTTTCCTACTTTGTCCATTAAATATTCTACGAACTGAAGCACGTTCAAATCAGAGAAATAAATCAGTTCTTCATTTCAAACATTAATGAATCTGCAGTATGGATGAACAGATATTCTAGACAGTTGAAGTATATTTAATAGATACTTGGGTTAGAAAATTAGATGCAAATATTAGAAATCACAATCACCATAAAGCATCATCAATGGTGATCGTGATTTGAATACAACCACATATACACTTTTATGAACTACAATAAGACAACCATCATAAAAGATAACTACTTGTTGAAGAGGTAGCCTAGTATAGTCTATTTTTAATGCCAATAAGCACAGAGCCAGTTGAGATGCCAGTGAATCAGTTAATTCAAAAGTTCTCACAAGGAGAGTTCAAAAGACAATTCAAATGAATAGCAATACCAATGGCATTTATAAAATAGTGAATGGAGTTCTCGGTGAAGATTTAAGCTTCAGGCCAGGCACGAAATAGGGATATGAATTCCTATCCCAATCATGCAACAAAAAACCAACTACGAACAAAGTTAATAACAAATGGCTTATAATCAATCTTTTTGCATCTGCTTGGCCCCTTATTTTGTAAATATCATCTGTAGTTTCCTATCATCTAATCTTGCTGTCGTTTGGAGAAAATATATCACATTATCAGATAATAACACAAGTATTATCTGAAGATCAAGGACGGACGATGTGAAAGATAGAATTTCAGCTAATCAATCCAAAGGTCATTTAATTTCTCCAGTATGGAAAGATGAAGTAGATAAACAAGAAAAACTACTCTTGTAGAGTAAATAAATGCTGAATCAAGATACAATAATAGAAGCTAATTTACAAGACAACATTTACCACTAGAAATTAACAAAATTATGAAAGTGCGCAAAAAATTTGTGGAAATGAACGGTTTTGCTCCTTTTTCACAAGTGAGTCATGGAAAGTGATGCATACATTGTCTTGGTTTATGAATGAAATAATTTAATCCTGCAGATTTAATGTAATGGAAAAAGTAAACTGGATTATTTAGTTTTAATATTACATGTGGTATTTAAAAGACAAAGGAATCATATATAAAAAATATTGTTGGGATATACTCCCTTTTTATATATACATGCTGCATCTCCTTTTTCACTTATCCAAATACATAGTCAAGCGAATATATTGAGTATTATTCATTCTATTATTTTTACTAATATACCCAAACAATTTTTCATACTACCACCAAACATATTATAAACAAGGTAAATATGATCTTTGTTTATATAATTGACTTTTTGAATGAGATTCTTAACCAATTAAAACAATAAGCATATAATTTGGGACGGAGGTAGTAATATATTACTGAACTGTTATTTAGAGTAATGAAAGTTGAACTTAAAAATTAAATGCCTGGCAGAATTTGAAATAGGTGAAAATGAACCTTAGGGGAAAAAGGAAAACCTTTGAACTAGGGTTGGTAGGTACAACCAATTATTACAAAAAGAATTGGTTCAAATTCGGTTTCCATAAAACAAACTATTTACCAAACTAGTAGTCTAATTCTAAAATATTTTTCACTTTCCAATGCCTGATAACAGTGTCAGAATTATTGTTATGATTTAGAAAAAATATGATAATGCACAGTAAAATAATGTTACGTTAGTAATTGATTATTTGATTAATTCAATGCATACCGGTCAAGAGCACGAGTCGCATTAATGAACTCAATTGCACTGGGGCTTTAAGCGCAACGCACAAGGCGAGGCGCACTGTCAAGCGTACTAAATAAAATATTCTAAAAATATAAATAAATTAAAGTTTTTTAAAAAACTATATGAAAAATAAGAGAAAGATATTGAAATCATCTAACCTTCATCTTTAAAATATCAAATATTAGCACACAAGAGCAAAAGACGTGGTGGCATAAGGGAAGAGGCAATGGGGGGAAAGGTAATGCAATGGTGGGGTTTTTTCTGCTGTTTTACTTTGGTAAATAGAGGACCAACCCTTAAAAGGCCATTTCTTCTTCATCAGAATTTATTTTTTAAGAAAAAATCAGTTTTCCTCCGAAACACTCTTTAATGCGAAGCGCACAGAAGCACAAAAAGTGCACGCTTCACGGAAGTTGTGCACTTTAAAGTGCACTGAAAAGCAGGCCTTGTGCTTCTCTGCTCTTTATGCCTAAAGCGAGTGCTTTGCACTTTTGACAACTAAAATTCGACAATTTAGATAACAAGTAAATAAATAAAAAACCAGAAACACATTCAATCATTAACTCATTCCAATATTTATCTTAGAAATCTGTTAACAAAATACAAAACAAAGTTTTCTGAGATATTATGTTAACAGACTCAAGCATGATTTGGTTAGATACATTGGAAGGCAGAAATTCACATTTTGGTTCACACTACGGAATGACGACCCCCGTTATGTGCATTTATGATGTGCCACTTAGATTGCAGAATGGAAGATCTAGTAAGCACCACGAGTTCATCGGGGAACTTTGAATGTGTTACATATAGCCTGGCAATAGACTGTTTTAAAGAAGTTTGATGCTCAGAGGTAATTTATACAAATGTATAATTTCATAGAAAAGAATCTACCTTCGGCACATCAGATAGAAAGTCTGCTGCTCCATCTTGCTGTGGGATGTATCCACCTGCATGATATTGAGCAGGAAAGTCCCCTCGCTTCCGTTTTCCAGAAGATACAAGGAAATCCTGCATTCGTTTCTCCAGGATTACCTCTAATAATTAGCAAAATTAATTAAGCATTTAAGAGAAGGAATTTATACGGAAGAAAGAGTAAATAAGATATATCTCCATAATCTACATTTCATACTGTAGATGAATATTCTTCAGCATTCAGTTATCAGATGAAGGAAAAACCAACATGTGAGAGATACGAGAGAAGGAGAAAACAAAGAGAAAACAATATGCTTCCAAGTTTTCAGGTAGATATCAAGTGAATATACTGCAACATCAACATCCAAGAAATCTTACAACAATCCCAAATCTACTGAATTTCTAACAAACATTACACTTCTCTTGTACGCAGAAAAAAGAAAGAGCTTCCTTCAGATAAACGGAAATGGAGGACTTCCTCATTCCCTTTGATTTTTGCAGAGACAGATCTCCGCAATTGAATTTTGTTTTCTAACTGGGTTATACCCAAATATATCATCTTAGAGTTTGATTACATCATAATCCCTTCCTTACTGAGACAGACAACCTACTTAAGGGCCGAACCAAGTTTATACCACCATAGGAAATATAGAACTTGTTGATTTGCAACAACTACAAGAAAAGAATCAGTGTGGAGGTCAATATCACATTAAAATAAGTCAGTTTACAAGGAAAGTTGTGTAAGTGTTTCTAGCTTTTAGATTGAGATTCATCATAGAGTGAAATGCAGCATTCTTCTACTATTAATGAAAGGAGAAAAGACAAGATAGCGTTATCTTTTGGCGTTCAAAGCTTAAAGTAGGACACAAAAGGGAGAGCACCCAGATTTTTTTCCTTATAAGGCTGACTAAAGTAACATATGGCAGTTCAAGCTATTTCAAGAGAAGATGTTCAAATGGAACTGGAAATCTGGAAATGCTTGCACGTCACCCAGAAAACTTAATTCGAACAAAGTCTCAAATTAGAAGAACCCAAATAAAGATATACATTAAGTTCTAAGCATAGTTGAGGATCTATTCTTCTTTTTCAAATCTTTACAAAACTTCATAATCTTAGCATCTGGACAATAGTCCAAGAATTTCAGCCTGATTTGTTTTGTGCTTGCTAGATGCTTCGTAGATAAAAAAAACTCTGAAGAATACAAAAGGGGCATTCAACACCATCAACAAAATATCACAAGCTTAGAAATTTAATAAAACAAAAACTTGATCATTACACAATGTGAGATAGCTCTTCATTATGTGCAGGTGCACAAAGATATGCTCACACAGGTAGAGTACTAACAACTATTATATCAGATTCCTCAAAAGGACACGAGCATGCCACATTCATATAGATGATAGTCGCTACTTCTTATTTTGAGCATAGATTTTAGTAGTACTGATCCTCCCCAATGGTATCATCAGCAAAGAAAACTGAAACAGAAAATTTCCCTGCTCAAACATTCTCCAACTTTCAAAGAAGATTTTATCAAAACTCTTGCTGACAAACCTTTATTAATTTTAAAAGAAAAAAGGAAAGGATATTATTTTAGTTTACATCTGGAGTGATTGCACACTTAACATAAATTACTTAAACAAGATTAGCTACAGAAGAAAAGTAACCCAATGATCCTTCAGAATATCAACTTTACAATTTATTTTTGATAGCCAAGGTTGTCTTGGTTAAATGAGAGTTTTAAGTTATATGAAAATGAAGGCACAAAAGAAACAAAGAATTATATATCGATCTATCTGTTTCAAACCTTAATCACCTACTCAAACCGAAATGGACAAATGAAGATAGCATACGATTCTGTTCAAGAAAAATGCAATCATAATTATGACAGCACAACCAAGTTTTATCCGTTAAATGTCGAGCAAATTTTAAGTAGGAGAATAAATTCAAAGCTAAAGCTGAATCAACATGGACAAGTTTCCAATAATAACATTCTATAGGAAACGGTTGAGAGACCAGAACCAGAAATGGCTGTCACCTGTGTTGCTGGCTGACGAGAAGACCCCCTTTCAACATCTTCACGACCTTCCACATAAGCTACAGGGCAAAGACCAGAAATAATGCATCACGATGGAACATTACTCACTTATTTTGACCAGTACAATATAAATTAGACTATTCAACCATTTACATCAGATCTGGTCATTATTACTTAATGATATCTACAAAAGCTTCTGTCTACACTCACCAACATTTACATCAAGAGGAGGCCTCTGATTCAACCAAGATGAAGGTGGTTGCTGCAGGCATAAAGAGGAAATATTAGTTTTGTAACTACTCGAAGACATGGAGAAAATAATCAACTACTTATGCATGGAAGTGGGTTTCCATTTACAAAAATTCTCACCAAATTTTTCCAAATATGTAAATGAAATTGGAAAATGATTGACCCATACTCCAGAAGAAATTTTCAAAATCGACAAAAAAAAATGGTGGCCATGCAACAGCAAGGATTGCTCAGAAATGAGGTTACCATATATGGATTAGGTCTTCCAACTCCAGTTTTTATGTCAGGAACCCCACCATTGTTGTTAGAAGATGAAAACTCATTTGCAGTGATCGCAGTGCCACCAACAGAATCATCGAACAATGAACTACCATCAGTTCCTGGAAGAGGAGTCCGAGCTACTCCATGCAAAGGTGTCAGCACCATTCCAGGCAATGGTGTCTGTGCCATTCCAGGCAATGGTGTCTGAGCCATTCCAGGCAATGGTGTCTGAGCCATTCCAGGCAATGGTGTCTGTGCCATAGGAGTTTGCAGTGGAGTCTACAAATCCCAAAAATGAAACTGTCAATGCTTGCTGTTAAACAATCTAAAGCATACATAATTCTGAATAAATATAGAAGTCCGACCGGTGGAAAGAGTAAATCAGCAGTTGGAGTTTCATACTCCTCAGTGCCATCATAAGGCACGTTGAGGTCATGCACAGGGTTAGGAGTGATGGGAGCCCCTGTTGCAGTCTTTAGCCCTGCTGAACGGTCAATGGGACCCAATATTGCCCCAGATTGCATCATCTTCAGCTCCCACAACTGTCAAAATTCCACAACAAATTCACCAACCCATATATCCATCCACCGATCCAATAATCTCAAAAAGCATAAAAATAGAAAAAAGAAAAAAATGCCAATAATCCACAAAATCACCGCAAAGATTCAATCGTTCACACCAAGCAGAAACCACAGCGGAGGCACGATTTCCAAAGGATGATTCAAAAATGAAACAAAACCAATTCTGACAACAAAGATAACAACTTACGCCTTGGAGCTCAGCCAGAACAGCCTCGCCAGGGCCTCCGTTGTTGATGAACTCCTCGCGTACTTTGTTGATAACGTCTTCAATGACATGAACATAAACGTTGCTGGTGGATGAACTCGCCATTTTCCAAATTCCTTATCGAGAAATCAGATAAATCAAGATCAATCGGCGAGCAGATGGAACGAACCAAACAGGGTTTAGGGTTTGCGGACGACAATTTAGGGGAATTGAGAGAGGATGAGAGAGAAGCCGCGGTACAGAGATGGAAATAAAGCGTGGAATATAAATAGGTTTGCATCCATTTTCCAGACTAAGTCACGTGGAGACATTAGATTGCCTTGAATCAGTTTATTTTATAGTTATTTAATAGTTCTTTAAGAAATTAAATAAAGGGGGATTTATTTTTTAATATTAAAAATCTGTTGCACAACACGACAAGTAAGGGGTTTTAATTAAATAGTATGATTCACTTATCAGAGTGTTATAAAAAACACCGGATCAAAGTTAACCGACTCATCATATTCTCTCCTGCTCTCTAATCCAAAAATTCTTTTATGTCAATTTGTGCAGGTCAAAATATTTTCAAAAATAGCAAAACAACTCTTGTCCTATAAAAATTAATAAAATTAAGAAAAATATGTTTATGTATATGACTAAATGATATAAGAGCCTAGATTTTAATTATTCAAACATTTATATATTACCATTGATAATTAATCTTTACGATAATGAGAAATTTTTCAAAACTATAGATCCGAACCTGTGTTCGAGATTTATTCTCTTCATGATATATTCCAATACATTTGAACATTTGAAACAAGAAAACCGAGCTAAGGTTATATTACAAGGATATCTGGATCGGAATATCTCCAACAGGTAAAAAAATGATTCAAAGTACTAGTTACTTAGAAATAGTATCGGATTCCTCTAAAATCTCAAGAAATCTTAGGGAAATCCAAAGAGCAGTACAAAATTTGGCAATTGCAAACATTTTATACCACAACGAGATAATACCTTAAAGGAAATCCAAATGAAAATACACAATCTACAAAATTTACCCAATTCTAGTGTAGACTTTGGGCGGTAAGGTTGCCATCATCTTTTTGCAGAGAACCCTTATTACATCAAAAGAAAAAGTCGAAGTGGTACAGTGAACCTTTAATCGAGGATAAACAGATGATCAAAAGGAAAGTCAAAGTGGTACATAAAACCTTTAATCGATGATAAACAAATGATCAATCATATTTAAAATGTTTATGAAGGTAAAATACCTTGACGACGAGTTTAGAAAGGAATGGTGTCAGTGATCTACAAGATCTTACAAAACCTTTCGTAAATCTCAAGGTTCTAGATTTAAAGATGGATACAACAAGAGTTGACCAACCTATTGTTCCAAGGTTATTCCCCTTTGAACTGCCAACATATAGTATTGGATCCTATGATTCAAACATGGGGAAAACCCAAACTGATTTCCCGGTTAGAGAAGAATCTCATCCAGTAGGCAAGGAGGAGACAAATATCGCTCCACCAAATACCATATGAAAACCTATTCTAGAATAAATACATCCATATGGGGGTATGCTTTGTCAGGCCTCGTGCTCTAAACAGAGTAAAATCATACAAACACATGCGGAAGCTATCAAAAAGCGGGTAGAATTTTCGCTTTTGGCCTGACGGTTTAAAACAATGTAATTTAAAATAGAGCGATACTCAAAATATATCCCAGTTTAATAACACAACCAACAATATAGCATACAACAACCAAAACATGTATCAGACTCCAACTACTGGATACAATAACGAAGCGCAGGGCATCCCCCTGGCTAACTGATATGTTAGAGTAGATGCCCAACTAGCCAACTTATGGCGTGTGGGTTTTATTGACTCTTTGTATAACGATCTTTATTTATGAAAATCGCATTTTTTTTATGGCGTTCTTTATTTTCATTATGTTATAATGTTAACAATTGTGTTGGATAAAGACCTAGAATGCAACATAATGTATGTTAGATGTGATAGTGGATATGATGGCTATCATGAAACACATCTAATAGTCACTGTGTATTCTGAACTCGTTCCTAGTCGATTGGGCCGTCAAAATGAGGATAAGGCCGCCCGAGTTTGAGACTAGCATCTGCGATGCGAAGTACCACGTTTCACT
>KV005047.1:128049-164042 GCA_001598015.1 Dorcoceras hygrometricum
TGGGCCGCGGTCTGCTGTGATCCAGCTGACGGACACACTCTCGCAAAATGCCCGTACTGACCACAAAGGTTGCAGGAACCCTGCACACCAACAAATTGCGTGGAAGGATGCTTTCCACCGCAAAAGCCGCAAAACTCAGCCCAGAACCACTGCTACTCGAGCTGCCCGAACCAGAACGAGCCAGAACCCGACTTCTCTTGAACTGCTGACCTCGGGGTCGGAACCTCTGACGGCCAGACTGCTGAGCCACCTGTGGCTGCTGCTGCTGCTGCTGGGGCTGACAGGCTGACTGGGAGGACTGTGAAGACTGTGCTCCCTGAATAGCAGGACGACCACCCGGCGCTGCCTGCTGCCTGCGAGCACGACGACTATGCAAACCTTCCTCAATGTCAATGGCACTGTCCACAGCCTCAGCGTAAGTCTTGGGCTTACTAGTCAAAACCATCTGATACAACTCTTCATTCAAGCCCTCAAGAAATCGAGTCCGCTTGGCCTCTCACGGCTAGAAACATGGGGAACGTACGCCAACAGAGAAGATAACTTCCTAGCATACTCCCGAACAGTCATGGAACCCTGTTCCAGATGGTCGAACTCCCGCTCCCGGGCGTTCACATAAGACTCGGGCACATACTCCTGCCGGAAGGTCTCGCAAAAAATGTCCCAAGAGATCCCAACACCGGTCTCTAACAAGGTACTTGAAGCGCCTCGCCACCAACGCTCCGCCGCCTTCCTGAGCAAGAGAGTCGCTAAACTCAGCCGAAGATCATCATCATACTGCACCCAATCGAAAAGACCAATGATATTCCGGAGCCACGAGTCTGCATCCTCACTGGACTCGTCACCATTAAAGACTGGAGGGTTCATCCGCTGAAACCGTGCTATCACCACGTCCATTTGCTCCACCGGGGGAGGCAAGTCACCAACTTCCTCCTCCTCATCACTAAAACGAGTATGACTACGAGCACTACGCCTATCCTCGTTCTGTCCTGCTGATTCCTCAAACTGCCCCCTACCTCTACCACGACGTCTAGGCGGCATCTACGAAAACACTCAACAAGATCAAGCAAAACAGAACAGATACAACATAGATAGCATATAACACAGAAATATGCAGCACGTAGTCACATAACCAAGCACATACAACACACCACACTGTGCCTAGACTCGAGTGTGATCAAAGAAATTGAGCTTATCCCAGCTTAAGCTCTGATACCAAAAATGTCAGGCCTCGTGCTCTAAACAGATTAAAATCATACAAACACATGCGGAAGCTATCAAAAAGCGGGTAGAATTTTCGCTTTTGGCCTGACGGTTTAAAACAATGTAATTTAAAATAGAGCGATACTCAAAATATATCCCAGTTTAATAAAACAACCAACAACATAGCATACAACAACCAAAACATGTATCAGACTCCAACTACTGGAAACAATAACGAAGCGCAGGGCATCCCCCTAGCTAACTGATAGATATATATAAATATGCTATACGCAACTGGGACACGCTAACCACCTCCTGTTGCACCACCAGCTGGGTTAAAACCACGACCAGCTGTAAAACCTGGGTTCCCTGAAAACAACACAAACAAGGAAACAAACCAAGCCCCAGAGGGACATGGGGTCAAACCCCAGTACGGAGAGCAACAGATATAGCTAAAAGAATGCATAAGATAAAATGCAGATGCTATGCATGAAACACCGGATAACAACAGTTGGCTCGACCAACAAGGGAGCTAAGGAACTCAAGCACAGCTCCAAGAATCTGCGACAACGGTGGCCACGGGGTGTGTTCACAGTGTGGTAATGAGCCACTCGCCGTGATACTACACCCGAATACCAGATGTATCAAACAACTCAACATGCCGTTGCCTCGCCCATGAACTGTGGTAGTTAACCACTCGGCGCATGGTGGCTAACGATCCCAGCAGGGAGATGAGATGCGGTATTGTCGCTCGCCCTTGCATCCTGGTAAGAATCAACAACAGCAATACAAGATACGAAACAATGGCTGCAACTGAAATATGAATGCAATATGGGAAATGCGTGTATGCATAAACATAGCAGCTAAAATCAACAGCAATCACATATACACACATCAACATCCATATCAATGCACAAGAAGCCATCTAGCATTCAATCTCACGCCAATTCCCAGCTACTTCAAGCTCAGATCCGTACCTTATACTTTTGTGCAACAATTACCACAAAACAGGCCCGAGAGATCTGGATAGCAACCTGCTAAATACACAACACACAGATCTCAAAAGCTGCACATAAATTCAAGGCCAATTACAGAAGCTCACGGCTGGGAGCCACGCTCAACCAACTCAATTACTACCAAAACAACTTACTGGAAGCTTAAACCCAGGCTAAGAACAAGATCTCATCACAAGGGAACGAAGTTCTACCTACACTACAAAACGCACAATCGGGCAGCAACTTCGCGTTCCTCAACTAGCCAACAACCGCCTCCAAGAATGGCATGGAATGATAGAGCTTCGCAAGAGGAGTCCAACGCTACCTCGAACGTACCAAACAACGGCCGGGAACGATGGGAATTGCCGGAGAAAAGCTACGGTGAACAGTAACCTAGGGTTCGCAGCGAAGAACACAATCGGGGAAAATATTTCGCTAAGTATGGAATATGGTGCTCGAAATCGAAGACCAAGTCTTCCTTAAATACATCTCGCAAAAGCTGGTTAGAAACATCCACCGACAAACCAGCAGGTACACTACAACCAGCAGATGCAAAGAACCAACTGCTGAATTCTCAAACAATGCTAATCAAAACGATGTCGCAGCGACTTAAAAAAACGACGTCGCACCGCTTACGTAATACTTTCTGCCAACAGCTGGTTATCCAGATGCAAGCTACAGTGACGTTGACTAACGTTGACGTCTGCTGATCAAAATCAAACATATATGCTTACGTCACTAGCTCCTCAAAACGGTGTCGTATAGCGCTCAACACGCTAATTCCCCACGACTGGTTCCTACGTTATCTGCTGGCAGACTTCTCAACAGTAGATATCTGCTCGCTACTTGAAACGGCGTCGCTTCGACTAATCTAAACGACGTCGTTACAAACCAATCCAAACGCTATCGACCGCAACCAATACAAAGAACAATACGCGCTAACTCAACAGCAAAGCTTACGTCAGCAATTGCTACGCCAACGCACAACAACAGAAAACATGACGTCACCATGTCTGCTGGCAGATATCTCCCCATACTTCAAAAATACGAAAACCTCCAGAATTGTTCTAAGTGAGGAATTTGACCCGAAACTACTACTTAAACATTCGAACAGAGATCTTAAACCACTAAGAATCTCAAAACACCGATTAATTCTCACGATTAATCTTGATTACAAATCCAGGTCTCACATGCTTAACCTTAATGTACTGGAATTCAGAACATAGAAGATCTTGTAAATTATTGGTCTTCAGCTATGATAATAACAATTGTCACTCTAAATCTCAATAAAGAATGATTCTTTAAATTATTAGATATAAGTCTTATGTGATCATTCAAAATAGTATGGGATCTGAATTCGGCATATACCAACAGTTAGTTCTAGATGAAAAATCCCTTAGTGAGATTTAAAGCACAATTTATAGGGATTTAATATCTTAATAGCAAGACACAAAGAAAAAAAAGATACACTCAAGCTCTATATAGTTTTGAGTTACACGACATCTGTTTAGTAGATGCATATAACATGATATTTTTGGCATTTAGGAGTAGAAGAAAATGCAAATTTTGTTTCACAAAGATGCCAAGTCCCTGGAGAGAAAAGCTAATGTAACGCCTAGAATTTCCTGACTACGTAGAAATGAGTACATTATTATGTGAATTATTTGTGATTTTATGCTGCATGATATGCATGCCTGCTTGAGCTGCGGACGCGTGGACGAGATTAGGGTCGACCGGAATGAAAATAATTTGAGATTTTTAAGTTATTAGATTTTAAGAATGAAATTATTTTATATTAAGCAGCAATTTCTGAAAATTAGGATTTTTATAATTATTTTGGAGGGGAACCCGTTTTTCGCCTATACGGGCTGTTTTATTGAGTTTTAAGGTATTTTAAAATGTGAGGATGCCTAGATTTCGAAATTATGTAACCATTAAAGCCCAATTGTGAGTTTTAAGTACCTTTTTAAATTAATTAGAGGGGCAAGCTTGGATTTTTCTTAATTAAATCAATAGGGGTCATATTCATTATTTCTTAAACACAAATTTGAATCAAACCTAGCCTCTACTCCTACAACCAGCCATCTCCTCTCCTCCCCACACACACAAAACTTCATCCTTGATCAAGCTTGGTGATCCAAAGCCGGTGGTGCCCCGATCTCGCGCCTGCAACGTCGGTAACTCGCAGATCTACTTATTTTTCAAACCAGGCATGTGATATCAACTTATTTTCTCACCATTTAAACTGTATTAATATTTTTTTAAGAAATTATGGTGTGATTTGTATGCAATATTTGTAGATCTAAACCCCATGAATTGAGATCATGCATGTACCTCACGGTTTTCATCATGTTTTACTTCCTTCTCTGGAGGCTTCGGTCAGGGCGTTTTCCAGGAGGGATGGCTCGGTACTAGAGGTTCCTAGGGGGCTCATGGTGGTCCAAGTCGAGGTAGGAGGGTGGCTAAGTGGTCTAGTGAACCAGGTAGAGCCGTGGAGATCGAAGGTGGTGCATCGTGCTGTATGGCTGGTGCGTCCCCTTCCTTCGACCAGTTCTCCCTGGTTAGCCCACGGCTTGAGCCAATGTCAGTCAGGTTAGGACTGGATGGACCTGGGGGTGGTCCTGTCGGTGGGGCTCCGGCAAGTGGTGGCCGGAGCAGAGAGAACGATCGCGAAAACCAGAGACTGGTCGCGGCGTCGTACGCATGGGGAGGGGGTGTGATCGGTTTAGGTTTCTTTGGTGCATTGGTTCGGTCTAAGTGAACCGGTTTTGGTTGGTTCGATTGGACCGAATCGGTTCTTCGAGTCTCGAGTCAAATTTTTTAAAAATCGGTCCAAGTTATTTTAATTATGGACCTGTTATTTTAATTATTATGTCAAAGGTCCAATTTTAAAGAAAATAGACAGAAGTTTCAAAATTGAGTCAAACTTTTTAAATAATTAAATTTATGTTATATTTTAAGTTTTTAGTCAAAATTGAGGCCTTTGGAATTTTAATTAAGTCAAAATCGATTTTTGGGAATTTAATTTGGTCAAAATCGGTCTTTTGGTCAAAATCGGCTTTTGGGGTCAAAATTGACTTAAATTGATTTCTAAAGTCAAAATCGATTTTAATAGTCAAAAATTGATTTTAAGGAGTTAAAATTGATTTTAGTTAGTCACAAATAACCTTGATTTTAAGAAATCCAAATCTAATTTAATTAGGCAAAAATGTTAAAAAGGGGTGAACATTCGTTTCATCGGTTATGTAAAGAGCGATGATTAGCCTAGAAGTGATGAGCCAAGCCCCAGAATCAATCCTCGACCGAATTAGAAAAAATGTAGAAACCCGTGAATGTAAAATTAATTATATATGTAGTATGTTATGTACGAAAATGTTTTAAAGGAAATGACGAATTATGCATTAGCGGGCTAAGCTTTTAAACTTGTATAATTTTATGAAAATGCATGCATCATGAATGTTTTATGATGTTAAATTCATGTTCATTTAAAGGACAAAACCCGAGAGATTGAATGATTTATGACTTATGATGATGTATGATGAGCCTATGGATCCATATGTGATATCATAGTGAAGTGGTGGCTTATGGATCCTCGTGTGATATCGAGGTGAAGTGGCAACTATGAGCTTATGGATCCACGTGTGATATCGTGGTGAAGTGGCAGCCTATGGATCCTCGTGTGATATCGGGGTGAAGTGGCAACATATAGGTATGACATATAGGGATCCTCGTGTGATATTGGGGTGAACCACACCGCTGCGTACGTTGGTTTATAGATTGATCAATCGACTTTAGTCACACTTCAGGATACGACTCATATGTTTTTCATGTTACGTTATGTCATGTCTTATATGTTATATGATATGTTATGATATGAAATGTATGAAGCAATGTTTTAAGATCATGCACACATTCATGTTTTTAACGTTATTTTATTACAAGTGTGCCTGCATGCGATTTTATTAGTATGTACTTTGTTATGATATACGATAGAGCATGCTGAGCCTCTAGGGTCACTAGGTTTAAATGGTGCAGGTGTTGACTCTGCCGATGAGTTTGCACCGACTGGCGGTGAAGACATCTGAGCGCCTGTTGCAGCAGTACCCCTTGACCGCAGCAGTGTATTTTGAGTTGATACAGTTGGTTGTTGGTTTAAAACACATTTATTTTCAGTATTTTGTCGCAGTTGATTTTATTTGATTTATATATTATGGATGTTTAACATTTAAAATATTCCTTTATTTATGCTTAAAGTATTTTTAGAAAATGACTTAGAAATGTTTTAAAGAGGGAACGAGCCATACCTGAAACATGTTTTTCCGCACATGTTTTAAAAAAAATTCTAGAGTCTGGTTCGTTTCAGTTGGTATCAGATCGATGGTTCTGGTGGGGTACTTGCCTGCTGCGTGGAGCTCGGAAGTCGCACTACCAGTCTATGAGTTTTACGTTTTGGTTTAGGTTTATGGTCGCATGATGCATGTTTTAGTTATGCATGATTTTTAACCTTAGAGTTTTAAAAATAGGCGCTTAGTCATGCACTTAGATATACGTTATAAGTTTTGTTGTATCAGAACAATGCCTCCCGACGTGCTAGGACCCAACAGGATGATGCTACACCTCATCCTCCTCCCCCATCACCTCAATTGACTCCGTATGAGCGAGCTAGCGTGGCCATGCTAGCTGGGATTACCAGGCTGTTGGAGCGTCAGTCAGAGCGACCCGGGAAGTCGCATGAGGAGGACGTTGCTGAGAGGTTCCGCAAGCATGGACCTAAGGAGTTTGCTAGTACCACCGATCCATGGAGACTATCTATGACTACATGGGTCTAGAGGATGCCGACAAGGTCCGTTGTGCTATTTTCATGCTGAAGGAAGACGCCGCTCTATGGTGGAAAGGCGCAGTGGTTGGACTGTTTCTGGAGAGCCTGTCATGGTGCGAGTTCAAGAAAGTCTTTTTCGAGAAATATTTTACAGTGGATGCCCGGAGCCAGCTTATTCGGGAGTTTATGAGTCTCCGTCAGGGAGACAAGTCGATTGCTGAGTATGTGAGGCAGTTTGAGCGAGGGTGTACCTTTGTGCCCTCGATTGCTACAGTGGAGAGTGAGAAGCTGAGGCAGTTTACTGATGGACTGCGACCCGACATCCGCCACGATGTCAACATGACGGACGTGGAGACTTATATGGCGGCAGTGAACAGGGATTACCGATCTGAGAGAGGCCGGAAGGATATGAGGGAGGATTACCAGAGCGAGAACTAAATCCTAGTTCTGCCATACAACTCAGGCTAAACAGCTGAAACATAACTTCAAAACAGAGGAGAACACTTACCCAAAAGCTTACACTAACAGAGGAATGCTCGGGCAAGATTTCACAGAAAACGTCGAACGAACAGGCTCTTCGCATTTCCCCAAATCCACGGTTCCAGTCTCCAAATTGATATCAATCGGTAGAGAAACTCAAGAGGAGTTCAGCGTCACCAATACCATTCAAAACAACAGCGGGACATGGCGGCAATCAACGGAAGAGAATAACGGTGAACAGTAGCTATCGAGGGTTTCGAAGAATGGAGATAAGAGATATCAGGTGAAAAATAATTTTAGTGTTGCTCAACACTTCTCCTTATAAATCCCCATGCAACAGCTGCTGTTCTAAAATAATCAGATGATGGGAACAGTAGATATCCTACGACTGGTAGTCATGTTTCCTTCAAAAAACCAGTAGCAGCAATCAAACGTTGCATTTATCTTCGCACACCAAAACGACGCCGCACCAACTAATCGAAACGATGTCGCAGCGCTCCACCAGCGATACCACATTTACTACAAAATAACCAGCAGCTGGTTACGCTAAAAAATCCAGACGCAAGCGTAGCTAAACAAAACGACGTCGCAAAAGACACGTCAGCACTGCTGTCAACAGCTGATCCAACCAATAGCTGGTAACCAATTCCTCACAACTGGTACCAGACGTAATCCCCAAAACGCAGTGTTTCAACTTATCTAAATGATGTCGTCTCACATCCACAACTGGTTCTTCAAACCAACAGCTGGTCACCCAGACGTAACTACTGATTTCAAATTTCTACCAGCTACGAGCTACAGTAGACTTCTGAAATGTGCTACGACTGGTTTCTTACATAAACGCTACGTCTGGTTTCACCAAAACTATGGCGTATTAATCTCCTGTGATTCCAAATACGCATTGCAACTGGCTTTCACCACCGAATAGCTTCTAACTCAAAATACCAAAATTTACGAAAACTTCCAACAATTAATCTCTTCTAATCTCAGTTGAATTCGATTAATCAATAATCTAAAATCTGATTCCTCACAGTATTGTTGGATCCTACCGAGATCAAGGAGCTGAAGGAGAAGATTCAGGAGTTGCTCGATAAGGGGTTCATTCGCCCTAGCGTTTTCCCCTTGGGGCGCGCCAGTGTTGTTTGTGAAGAAGAAGGATGGCAGCATGATATTTTGCATCGACTATCGGGAGCTGAACAATGTCACGATGAAGAATAAGTATCCACTCCCGAGGATTGAGGATTTATTTGATCAGTTGCAGGGAGCTTCGGTATTCTCGAAGATTGATCTGAGATCTGGCTATCATCAGCTGAGAGTTAGAGAGGAGGACGTGTCCAAGACTGCTTTTAGGACACGCTACGGCCACTACGAGTTCTTGGTGATGCCGTTTGGCCTGAAGAATGCCCCAGCGATTTTCATTGATCTGATGAACGGGGTATTCAGGCAGTATCTAGACCAGTTCATAATAGTTTTAATCGATGACATCCTAGTCTATTTGAGGAGCTTGGAGGAGCATAGGCAGCACTTGCAGACAGCTCTACAGACTTTGAGGGAGCATAGATTGTATGCCAAGTTCAGCAAATGCGAGTTTTGGCTGGAGCAGGTGGCATTCTTAGGGCATATTGTGTCGAGAGATGGGATTTCTATTGACCCATCAAAGGTGGAGGCAGTGCAGAATTGGGGGATTCCAAGGAATGCAGCGGAGATTCGCAGTTTCCTGGGCTTGGAAGGTTATTATTGCAAGTTTATCAAGGGCTTCTCTTCTATTTCAGTGCCCTTGACAGCCTTGACCAAGAAGAATGCGAAGTATGCGTGGAGTCCCGAGTGTCAGAGGAGCTTTGATCAGCTGAAGGAGGCCCTTACTTCAGCACCAGTATTAGCTATGCCAGTGGACCACCAGGAGTTTGTGGTTTATACAGATGCTTCTCTGAGAGGTTTAGGTGCAGTTCTGATGCAGGGTGGTAAGGTTATTGCTTATGCGTCGAGGCAGCTGAAGAGTTATGGGCAGAATTATCCGACGCACGATTTGGAGCTTGCAGCAGTGGTGTTTACGCTGAAGATTTGGAGGCACTATTTTTACGGCGAGAAGTGTCATATATTCACTGACCACAAGAGCCTCAAGTACTTATTCACCTAGAATGGGACGAGGTTGGCGAGAGAGTGCTTACTGGGCGCCGGAGTTAGTGCAGCAAGCAGATGTTGTGACGAGGATTCGGGATAGGATGAGGATAGCCCAGAGTCGTCAGAAGAGTTATGCCGATCAGAGACGACGAGATCTGGAGCTAGCTATGGGAGATCATGTGTTCGTGAGGATATCTCCCATGAAGGGCGTGATGCCTTTTGGCCGGAGAGTCAAGCTCAGCCCGAGATTTATTGGGCCATTCGAGGTTTTGGAGAGGGTTGGTACTCTGGCTTATCGAGTAGCGTTACCACCCAGCCTATCAGCAGTGCATAATGTCTTTCATATCTCGATGCTGCGGAAGTACATTCCGAACCCGTCTCATGTATTGGATTTTGAGCCGCTCCAGTTGGCACCAGATTTATCTTTTGAGGAGCGACCAGTGCAGATTCTAGCTAGGGAGGAGCGTAGGCTAAGAGCGCAGAGTATTCCTGGTCAAGGTCCGGTGGCAGAATCACTCGGAGGATGAAGCTACCTAGGAGACTGAGGCCGATATGCAGACGCGCTAACCGGAGTTATTCGGTACGTACTCAATTCGGGGACAAAATTCCTATAAGGAGGGGAGAGTTGTAACGCTTAGAATTTCCTAATTACTTAGAAATGAGTGCATGAGAAGGGGGAAAATATTTTTTAGATGATTACATGCCTTATTATGTGAATTATTTGTGATTTTATGCTGCATGGTATGCATGTGTTATTTTTCAGCCCGCTTGAGCTACTTCCAATCGACGAGATTAGGGTCGACCAGAATGAAAATAATTTGAGATTTTTAAGTTATTAGATTTTAAGAATGAAATTATTTTTTTTAAGCAACAATTTCTGAAAATTTGAGTTTTTATAATTATTTTGGAGGGAAACCCGTTTTTCGCCTATATGGGCTGGTATATTGAGTTTTAAGGCATTTTAAATTATGAGGAGGCCTTTTTCTTAAACACAAATTTGAATCAAACCTAGCCTCCACTCCTACAACCAGCCATCTCCTCTCCTCCCCACACACACAAAACTTCATCCTTGATCAAGCTTGGTGATCCAAAGCCGGTGGTGCCCCGATCTCGCGCCTGCAACGTCGGTAACTCGCAGATCTACTTATTTTTCAAACCAGGCATGTGATATCAACTTCTTTTCTCACCATTTAAACTGTATTAATCTGTTTTTAAGAAATTATGGTGTGATTTGTATGCAATATGTGTAGATCTAAACCCCATGAATTGAGATAATGCATGTACCTCACGGTTTTCATCATGTTTTACTTCCTTCTCTTGAGGCTTCGGTCAGGGCGTTTTCCATGAGGGATGGCTCGGTTCTAGAGGTTCCTAGGGGGCTCATGGTGGTCCAAGTCGAGGTAGGAGGGTGGCTAAGTGGTCGAGTGAACCAGGTAGAGACGTGGAGAACGAAGGTGGTGCATCGCGCTGCATGGCTGGTGCGTCCCCTTCCTTCGACCAGTTCTCCCTGGTTAGCCCACGATTTGAGCCAATGTCGGTCAGGTTAGGACCGGCTGGACCTGGGGGTGGTCCAGCCGGTGGGGCTCCGGCCAGTGGTGGCCGGAGCAGAGAGAACGATCGCAAAAACCAGATACTGGTCGCGGCGGCGCACGCATGGGGAGGGGTGTGATCGGTTTAGGTTTCTTTGGTGCATTGGTTCGGTCTAAGTGAACCGGTTTTGGCTGGTTCGATTGGACCAGATCGGTTATTCGAGTCTCGAGTCAAATGTTTTAAAAATTGGTCCAAGTTATTTTAATAATGGACCTGTTATTTTAATTATTATGTCAAAGGTCCAATTTTAAAGAAAATAACCAGAAGTTTCAAAATTGAGTCAAACTTTTTAAATAATTAAAGTTATGTTAAATTTTAAGTTTTAGTCAAAATTGGGGCCTTTGGAATTTTAAGTCAAAATCGATTTTTGGGAATTTAATTTGGTCAAAATCGGTCTTTTGGTCAAAATCGGTTTTTGGGGTCAAAATTGATTTCTAAAGTCAAAATCGATTTTAATAAGTCAAAAATTGATTTTAAGGAGTCAAAATTGATTTTAATTAGTCACAAATAACCTTGATTTTAAGAAATCAAAATTTAATTTAATTAGGCAAAAATGTTAAAAAGGGGTGAACATTCGTTTTATCGGTTATGTAAAGAGCGATGATTAGCCTAGAAGTGGTGAGCCAGGCCCAGGAATCAATCCTCGACCGAAGTAGAAAAAATTTAGAAGCCCGTGAATGTATAATTAATTATATATGTAGTATGTTATGCACGAAAATGTTTTAAAGGAAATGACGAATGCATTAGCGGGCTAAGCTTTTAAACTTGCATAATTTTATGAAAATGCATGCATCATGAATGTTTTATGAATGTTAAATGCATCTTCTTTTAAAGGAAAAAACCCGAGGGATTGAATGATTTGTGAATTCTGATGATGTATGATGAGCCTATGGATCCATGTGTGATATCATGGTGAAGTGGCAGCTTATGGATCCTCGTGTGATATCGGGGTGAAGTGGCAACTTATGAGCTTATGGATCCACGTGTGATATCGTGGTGAAGTGGCAGCCTATGGATCCTCGTGTGATATCGGGGTGAAGTGGCAACATATAGGTGTGACATATAGGGATCCTCGTGTGATATCGGGGTGAACCACACTGCCACGTACGTTGGTTTATAGATTGATCAATCGAGTTCAGTCACACTTCAGGATACGATTCATATGTTTTTCATGTTACGTTATGTCATGCCTTATATGTTATATGATATGTTATGATATGAAATGTATGAAGCAATGTTTTAAGATCATGCACGCATTCATGTTTTTAACGTTATTTTATTACAAGTGTGCCTGCATGCAATTTTATTAGTATGTACTTTGTTATGATATACGATAGAGCATGCTGAGCCTCTAGGGTCACTAGGTTTAAATGGTGCAGGTGTTGACCCTGCTGATGAGTTTACACCGACTGGCGGTGAAGACATCTGAGCGCCTGTTGCAGCAGTACCCCTTGACCGCAGCAGTGTTATTTTGAGTTGATACATTTGGTTGTTGGTTTAAAACACGTTTATTTTCAGTATTTTGTTGCAGTTGATTTTATTTGATTTATATAGTATGGATGTTTAAAATTTTAAAATATTCCTTTATTTATGCTTAAAGTATTTTTAGAAAATGACTTAGAAATGTTTTAAAGAGGGAACGAGCCATACCTGAAACATGTTTTTCCGCACATGTTTTACAAAAAAAAAATTCTAAAGTCTGGTTCATTTCATCTAACGAATCTCACAACATTCTTGGGACGCTCCCATTCAACAACTGCCTCAACTTTACTGGGATTCACAGAGATACCTGCAGCTGAAACAACATGACCCAGAAACACAACTCTATCTAACCAAAACTCGCACTTAGAAAACTTAGCATATTGCTGCGAGTCTCTAAGCGTCTGAAGGACCAACTTCAAATGCTCTTTATGTTGCATCGGAGTCTTAGAGTACACCAAAATGTCATCGATAAACACAATCACAAACTGATCGATGAACTCTCTGAAGACGCGGTTCATCAATTCCATGAAAACCGTGGGGGCATTCGTCAAACCAAACGGCATAACTAAAAACTCATAATGCCCGTACCTTGTACGAAACGCAGTCTTCGCAACATCTTGCCCTCGAATATGCAACTGATGTGATAGGATCAATATGGATCGAAAACGGGTCTAGGAGTTCAGAAGGGGGGGTTGAATGAACTCCTTGAGATTTTAAATTTTCGAAACCTTAAAAAAAATTTTACAAGCGCCTCACTTAACTTAAATCTGTGTTACCAGATTTAAGGTATCTCAGTCCAAAAGCTGATTTCTCGACTAACAGTAAATGTGCGGAAATAAGTCGATTAACCAGTGAACAGTGTAAATGAAAATACGATGCAAATAATTAAAAGTGCAAGGTTCAGAGTTTGTTTCTGGAAGTTCGGATATCAAATCCTACGTCTCCCCTTCTTCCTTTGCAGGAAGGTATCACTAGAAGAATTTGACACAGCTTCTGTCTACACCCAGTCATCGAGCCACGCTCCAAGTGAACTCCTAGCTATCACCAATACACGCAGACGTAGCTGCTGTTTACAACTAGCTTGATTTTTCTCAAACGGCTTCACGTAGCATGTTTCTTACAGACTCAAATTTGAATAATACAATGAAGTACAATATAATGAGTGCTGTAAATCTTCTGGTTCTTATATCAACAAGAACTGTTTACAAAGGTAAACCAGAATATATCTCGAAGGTAAAACTATGAAGGCTTGAACTTGAAATTTCTTCGAGATTGAGATTCTGGGACTTGGGATATTTTTGATTGAATACTTTGTGAAATCCCATAGTGAGGAAGAAAGCTTTTTCAAATTAAATCACTGAGAGCACAAAACAGACTGTGAGAGTGACGACCAAGAGAGCCTTCTTCATTTGAAACTTCAGCTATTTATACTCTTTGTCCACAACGGTCAGTAAAAGTAGCCAGTAAAATATTCTCCTCTGCATCGTATCGTACCATGAAAGGTAAACCGCGCTCGTCAGGGCTAATTTGTCTTATATACCAAAATGGGCAAACATCGTATAAATCACTCTGCGTACTATGTACCTTTACCCAAAATAGCTCTGACTTTGTCTCCTTAATTTCAGGCATTTGTACGATTCCGTTACAAGTGTGTTCGTAACTTACATCTCAAAGCTCTTTTCATTAAACAGTTCTTTCTCCCTTGAAGTAAATGGCTCTCTATATGTATCATATCTGAGAAAAAATCGCCGCTTGTGTATTCGTAACTATGTCACATCTCAATATATAGAGACGACATCTGAATACTCGATATGTGAACTACTGTCCCGAGAGCTGAATATACTTTTCTCCAACAACGTAACTGATAACTGCGACGTCTGATTGTCCAGATTGTTTCCTTAAATCCAGTTCTTGTCTAATTTTTGTTATCACCAAAATTTATAAATTTTATCTTAACAATTTCCCCCTTTTTGGTGATGACAAAACTTAGCAGCCTTATGACTTATATAGAGAGGCAAAAAGTAAATTGCTCCTTTTTGGTGATGACAAAACTTAGCAGCCTTATGACTTATATAGAGAGGCAAAAAGTAAATTGCTTTCAAGTCTGCTAAATTTTATAAACAAAATATGTTGAGTACAAAAGGTTTGTACAACAAACTGGAAATACAAAAACTGATTATTTTCCTCCAAACCAGTATTCAGCACTCCTCCTCTGAGGTCCACCACCACTGCTGAAATATCGTTTTCTAGAAGATCCACTCTTATCACCTCTACTACTACTAGAACCTCTGTATTTATCATCCGGAGGAGGCTGAAGACGGCTGCTACCACTTTCCCCCTTTTTGGCATCACCGCCCCGATCAATATAGTCAACAAGGTAACCGAGCTGGGTGGAAAGGTTAAGATGATTTTCCTGTGCTTGTGCACGGAAATATAGCAAATCACTCCGAATTTGAGCTAGCCGCTCATCAAGTTCCGTAAATAATTCAGCTTTCTGCTCTTTGACCTCCTTCCGGACATGAGCAACATCTGTCGTTAAGAGCACTCCCTGATTTCGAACGGCCTTCTAAAATTCATTCATCTGAACTAATAAAACAGTTATCTCATTCCGTACGTCCTGACGAACACTCTTTAGAACACCTCGAAAGGTTTGATCTTGTTGAGTGAACGCGTCAGCAAAGGCTGTCTCCAGATGCTTGACCTGAGATAAGAGAATGTGATCAAGATTTCCAATGCCGCGCTGGGTCCGTACTTGTCTATCAGATAGCTGAGATATAGATTCACGAATCTGATCAAATGATTCTGAGAAATCTGGTGGAGTGATAGCAGTAGTCGGTGGTAGAGTCGGAGCAATAGCTGTCTCGGTACCCAGAGGGATGTCTTCTGAAGTAAAATGCACATGGGTATCCACATGAAAATCCATCAAATCATGAGTGGAGGAAGAGCTCGAACTAGAATCTGATCGCTGATTATCATCCTGATCAAAAATTGTATCTGTAGGAATAGAATCTGGTGCTACCTGTACAATCGGCTCTGCAGTATCCGCAATAAGATTTGTGTCTCCCTGTACAAGTGGTTCTTGTGCCGTATGGTCAACTGAATCAGATGTACACTAGTCAGGGTGTTCAGAAGAAATGAATTCCTCACATCTTGGTGTAAGCAGAGTAGTATACAGTCAGCCCATCGGAACTGGAAGAAGATTTTTGTACAACTGACTGTGTAACAGAAGGTGCAAGTTAACTAACAAAACAATTTGTATCTCTACCCTGTTTGAAGATTCTGCAAAAACCAGTCGGAAGCTGATAGGATCAATGTGGTTCGAAAAACAGCTGCAAGAGTTCAGAAGGGGGGGGGGTTGAATGAGCTCTTGGTATTTTCAAATTTTCGAAACCTTTTAAAACAGTTTTACAAGCTCCCGCTTAACTTAAATCCGAGTTACCAGATTTAAGGATCTCGATTTAAATCAAATTTCTCGGCTAACAAAAAGTGCGGAATGAAGCCAATTAATTTGTGAACAGATTAAAGCAGTAAATAAATGCAATAATGTAAAAGTTTAAGGGTCGAGAGTTTGTTTATGGAAGTTCGGATATCAATATCCTACGTCTCCCCTTCTTCCTTTTCAGGAAGGTTCCACTAGAAGATTTTATGGTTACAGGCCTTCTGCAAAACCCGATCACCGAGCCTCGCTCCAGGTGAACTCCTAGCAACACCAATCACAAAGCAGTAGCAGCTGCTGTTTACAACACTTGTATTTTCTTTTCAAACGGCTTTGTGAAGCACGTTTGTTATAGACTCAATAATGAATGAAACAATGAGATACAAATCTATTGAGACTGTAAATCTTCTGGTTTCTAACACTGAAACACGATTACACAAGGTGAACCAGAAGATGCACTCGAAGGTATTTTCTGTGGAATCTGGATTGATTGTTCTTCGAGTTTGAGAGCTTTTTGAATGATAGCTTCAATGTGTGATGCACTCAGAGATAATAAGGACGACGAATAGCGGAGTGAAGAGTGAGCGAGAGCTTCTTCAGCTTGAATTTCAGCTATTTAAAACCTTTGTTCACAACGGTCGATTAATTTGGCTAAGGAAACAAAATCCCTTTTGAAAATCTGTTAATCGTGCGATCGTATATCCTACTCCACCAAATGGTAAATTGCACATCGTCAAAGCCAATTTGTCGTCTTACCATATTTGTGCAATCACCGTATACCGTCCTCTTAAATTGTGTACTATTTACCCAAAATAGTACCGACGTTGTCTCCTTAATTCCAGACAATAGTACGATTCAATATTCACCATTGATTCTTTCCATTTTGAATATGTAATCGGGTTGGAACCTATTTGTCTCTTGCGCCTGAATTCTCTTATTGTTAATACAGCTTTTTCTTTCTTGAAGAAGATGAATAGTTCATCGTTGATAGAATACATGACTGTTACTACTGAATAAATAACGCCAACTAAATCTTTGCAACAATTGAGTGTCCAACTACTGATCGTAACAATGACTGAATGCATGCATAAACCAACTTCTGAATTCTAGCGCTAAACCAAACGCTGTCGTATCAATTAATCCAAATGACGTAGTTTTGTTGTTCGTTAAGAAACACGCTAACACTTGAGTAGTTGCGTCTGATATCAAATCAACAACTGAATCCCAACGTCTGAATACACTTCTTAAAGAAATACCCAACGTCTGAATATGCTCGCTACTGAAGTAGAATTCAACTGCTGATCATAACAACCGACGACTGATTATACCAACTGCTGATTAGATATCCAACTCCTGAATAGATACACAACGTCTGAAATATCCTTCTTTTTGTAAATTGAGAATATGACATAACGGCTGGTTGCAACGACTGAATGTTACAACAACAATCATGACTGAATCAAAAGCACTGTAGCCAACTAATGAAAATACTTACTACTGAAATAAATACCCAACTGCTGAAATATGTTGACTACTGAAGAGAATCTCCAACTAGTGATTAATACCAAAGTCTGATTGCGTAACCCTTGATCAACATCTGATCCGCTCTCACGACTGACATAAAAACCCGAAACCAGAACCTGATAACTGTATATCTTCAACCTCTGAAATAGTAACCCATCAACTGAGTGCTTCAACTCAACTCCTGAAATATTCCCGAATACCAAGATCTGATATCTAACAACTGAAATATTCAATCCCAATATCTGACTGGTCAATCCAACATCTGAAGTAAACTTTGCTCCAAACATGTAGTTGATCATCTTCAACGGCTGACTGTCCAAGTGTTACTTATGAATTTAGCTCTTGTCTTATTTTGTTATCACCAAAACTAATAAATTTTATCTTAACAATTTCCCCTTTTTGGTGATGACAAAACTTAGCAGCCTATTGATTTAAATAAATGATCAAACGATAAAATGCGCAAAGTCTGCTGAAATATCTATATTTCATTAAACTGAATTTTGTACATAAGATTTGTACAACTAAGAGTTAAAGAATTTAAAAATCCTTTTCTCCAGTCATCCAATATTTAGCGCTCCTCTTGGGTGGTGCACCTGGTGGATATGGGCCATATCTTATGCCACGAACAGGCGACTCACCACTTGATCTCCTTCTTTTTGAGGATCCACTATTGTTTCCTCTTCTCTGACTTTCACCTCGGCTACCACTTTCCCTAGTACCACTTCCAACAGGACGGCTCTGTTCATCTGCTCTATTGCCACTGCCACCACTTACCCCACTGGGTCGGCTTTGATCGTCAGAAGGAGGTTGAGGGCGGGGGCTGCTACTATCTTCCCCCTTTTTGTCATTACTGCCCTTAGTGAGAAAGGCAATGAGTTCTGCAAGGTGAGTACCGAGGGAAGCCAATTTTCCATGTGTTTCTACGCGGAACTCCAGAAGTTCGTTGCGAATATCAGCTAATTTGTCATCAAAATCCTTAGATAACGCAGCCTTGAGATCCTTCACTTCTTTTGTAGTAGCCTCTAAATCTGTCGATAATATGACATTTTGAGTTCGAACAGCTTTTAGGGCTAGCGACAGTGCATTGTTATCATTTTGAGCTTCCTGGCGACTACGTTTGAATAAAACCCGGAAGGTTTCATTTTGCTCAGCAAGACTGTCAAGGAAGACTCTTTCAACATGATCGATTTTGCACATCACTTCGCTAAGAGCATTATTGGTCTTTCGAGAATCCCTCGATTGATTAGCAACAAGATTGGAGAAAGATTCCCGAAGAGCAGCAATAGAGGCAGAGATAGCTGTGGCAGAGGAAGTCAAAATAAACCGATCAGGAGCAGAGTCATCTTCCAACTGAATGTCATCTTCAAAAAGTGCATGGAAGAATCATCTGAGCTGGATGAAGAGAAAGAACGCTGATCGAACAATATCTGTACCCTCTGTGTGAGGCTCTCTGCTCACAAGTAATCTTCTAATCTCATCTTATGGGCGTTTAATTAACGTCTAATTTAAACTTCGAATTTAAATGGTGAAATCTGGAAACACAAATTTTTTTTTTAGTTGGTCCCAAAAGCTGGTCCTTGGTAATAATACAGCACTACGTTTGTGCTACAAGAACTATTTATTTATAAATGGAGCAAACCCATACAATAGCTATTACATGCTGCGTTGCTAATACAAAAGCTGGCCAGCAGTAGCAAAACCAGATTTCATGCTAACGCTAACTATATCAAGGCTATGCTAACAGCATATCTCTATGAGTTCTTCTTCGTTGTAGCTCCTCATCTAGGTAGCCAGCTCTCACTACCCATGTCCAACTCAATTCAGCTCTCACCGATCTGTTGTCATGCACACACACAAAACAAAACAACAGCTGGATAACTCCGGTGAGAATCATCTCAGTATAATCAACAGATATATGCACTAGAACACATAACCGCATAACAACATATATAAATGCTAAAGTGCAATGCATCTATCTCAATTCTTCATTCCAGAATTGATTCCATTTCACATCAACGCCATCAAGATTCGTAACCGATCTTGACATGGATATCCATCTATCGAAGTTAACTCCAACTTCGAAAATCAGGTCATCTCAGTCCTGGGCATTAGAATCAATTCATATTCTCTTCGTGTGATGCAATTTCATGAAAATATAAAAGATCCACTACCTGTGATGGATCGACACATAAAACTCCAGTTCTAAATAAAGAACAGTAACTACAGAGTATGTTATTTAATCGGAATAACTCAAGAAATATCATTCCTGAGTAATCTAATCCCTGACTCTCACTGTCAAATTATACCTTCGTTAAACTTCTTCTAATATTGCTTCGATTTTCTTGCAATTGTTCCCAGTAACTCACAGAGTCAAATCCTGAAGTCTGTAGCAAGAGTTACAAGGATTTCAAATTCAATCCTATTTATAGAAAACGGTCTCTGATTTTCTGCAGCATTTCCAATGTGTTCCATTCGAATTCCACGTGTCATGCTGAGTATTTATCTACCACTATAAGATAAACTCCCACCCTTCGAAACCCAGCTTCTTCAATCAGTACTTATAGTTTATCAACTGTTCTTCGTGATTCAAAGCAATTCTCGCGACTGGTGCTAACAATTCTCACGACTGGAAGCAGTAGCTATATTCAGTTGTTGAAATATCCAGTCACAACAAAACCAGCTTTCACAACCAACCAGTCGCAACATAACCAGCTTTTACAATCAGCTGTCATAACTAAGAATAACAACCAGTCGCTAATTTTCAATATCAAAACGACGCTGTACCAACTACCCCAAACGACGTGGCAACATACCAACAGCTGATGCCAGATTTCTACTGGAAGAACTCAACAGCTGGTTTCATTAGAGAACTTCATCGACTGGTCCCGCTAACTAATTCAACGGTGTCGTATTACGGTTCCTGTTTCATAAATCAAAACGACGTCGCGTGTTCCCACAACTGGTTGAACCAGCAGATACAACAAACTCTCGACTGGTTTCAATTCCAAAAGCTGGACAATCAGTCGTTGCATCAAAACGCTGCGTTCCAACTAATTCAAAGGACATCGCATGACTGACGTCACCAAATCTGGTTGCCCACTCTCTCGCAAAACCAGCTGCAAGCTACAGTAGAGTTGACTGGCGTTGACATCTGGAATCAACTACGCGTATCGACTGGATCTTTAGTGTTATCAAAACGATACCGTTTCATCCTATGCGCGTAACAACACCCGCAACGCACCAGACTTCATTAAAAACGACAGCGTTTTAACCTCTATAAAACGGTGTCGCTTCTTACCAACGACTGGTTCTCCAAACCAACAGCTGGTCATCCAGTTTCAAGCCAATTTCACACTATGCAACGACTGGAATTCTATATTAAGTAAATCTTCACTTAATGATCTCTGACATTACATTTCTCCCCCTCTAAGATCTGAGTTCGTCCTCGAACTCATCAGCAGTCTCTATATATACACAAGAACAACGAAATGCGTGAAATGCGGAAATTGGAATAAGAGCTAACCTCATTGGAAAAGATAAGGAAATCGTTGTTTCATATCTTCCTCAAATTCCCATGTAGCTTCTTCTACTCCATGTCGATTCCATTGAATTTTCACTAATGGAATAATCTTTGTTCGGAGCTGTTTGTCTTTTCGATCAAGAATCTGTATCGACTGTCCAAAATAGCTCAAAGTCTCGTCGAGTTCAGTTTCTTCAGCAGGAATAACATGAGATACATCAGGTAGATATTTTCTTAACATTGATACATGAAAGACATAATGTATACCAGCCAACGATGGAGGCAAGGCAAGTCGGTAAGCGAGATCGCCTATCTTTTCAAGAATTTCATAAGGACCAATGAATCTTGGAGACAATTTTCCACGTTTACCAAATCTGATTGTACCTCTAAAAGGATAAATTTTCAAAAATACTCTGTCCCTATTTCAAAACTCAAAGGCCTACGCCTGGTATTAGCATATCTCGCCTGTCTTTGTTGCGCTGTTCTCATTCTCTGCTGAATTACCTTCACCTTCTCAGTCATTTCTCTAATCAAAGCTGGTCCCAATTCAGGTACCTCCGATACATCATCCCAATATAATGGTGAACGACATTCCTTCCATACAACGATTCAAACGGATCCATTTCAATACTGGTTTGATAGCTGTTGTTGTATGAAAATTCCACCAGTGGTAACGAATCTTGCCATGTAATACCAAAGTCCAATACTACTGCTCTAAGCATATCCTCAAGAGTTTGAATTGTTCTTTCAGATTTCCCATCAGTTTGAGGATGATATGCAGTGCTTAGATGTATTTTTGTACCCAAAGCTTGTTGCAAACTACTCCAAAAATATGAAGTAAATCGTGGATCTCTATCAGAAACAATTGATTTTGGCACACCATGAAGTCTGACCACTTCTTTAATGTAGAGATCTGCCATTTGATCATGTCGATAGTTCATTCGATAAGGAATAAAACAGGCAGATTTCGTCAACCTATCGATAATTACCCAAATAGCATCACAACCTCGGGATGATTTTGGTAATTTCGTTACAAAGTCCATAGAAATGTGATCACACTTCCATTCAGGAACTGATAGACTCTGTAATAAACCAGCAGGTTTCTTCTTTTCAGCTTTAACCTGTTGGCAAGTCAAGCACTTCGAGACAATATTTGTCACATCAGACTTCATTTGTTTCCACCAGTATTGTTTCTTTAGATCATTGTAGTCGTTGAAAAGTTTCTGTAAAGTTCCTGACTCTGTGTCCTTGTTGTCCTTTCATCGTACATAGGTAGTGGGGCTATTATTATCTTTGCACTGTCTCTGAACTGATGTGGACAGTCTATGAAAATCACTTTGAACTACTTTAATTCTGTCTTCGAGTAAGCTCGTGTTTAAGCTGCTTTGTCATGATCTGAATTGCTCTGAGCTGTTCTAATCTGAGTTGCTTTCCTTCTTAGTTGTTCTCTTCTACATTGTTCTTATTCAGCTCTGCTCTGATCTGATTATGTTCTGCTCTTCTCAAATCGATTTGTTTCTAATATGCCAAATCTGATCCGCTTCTCTCTAATCTGATCTTAGTTGTACTGTTGTTGATCTCTGAACTGAATTGCTCTGATCTAATACGAAGCTCCATATGATCTGATTCTTCTCAGGTGAACTTAGTACTTCGCTTATACTGCGTCTTTCTTCAGCTTTCAGCTTGGCTTTGATCTGATCTGCTATCTGCTTAGCCTGCGCACTCGAGTAAACTATTAGATACAAAATAACAAGTTTTATGTTATCAAAATTAAGATCTGATCTGTTACGCAGATCCAACAAGCATGATGGGCTAAAAAATATTTAAAAAAAACAACGGTAAAAATGGGAAACATGGATTTAGGAAGAAAGAAGTTGTTCTATGAGGGAATTAAAACAAACTTTTTCTGACGGAGGAGTGAAAGTAAATTTAAGCATGGTAGTACAATATACAATATCATTTCGCATTTTTGTGGTTTCCACACCTGATGATAAAATTAATGGTAAATTATCTTAAATCCCCTATAGTGAAACATAATTTATTTGTAAGTCCCTGTGTCTGAAAAATTATCCTTGGTAGAACTATATATTTTTCTAGCTCCCTATATTCTCAGGTTACCATTGTTCCTATTTTTTAGTTACGTTTTTAGTACATCATACTTCCGTAAAATAAATTAATGTCCGTACCTTTTAGAACAAAGTATTGTGGGGTCTTTACTATCGGATTTTACAAACCTCTGCTCACAGTTTAACCACACGGTTGCATTTAATGTTTCCTGCCAACGGTTCCTTCAACAACACCTAGCACAACCTTGTTTCGTTTTCCTACATCAAGTTGTGGAGTAAAAGAATTAATTTGAAAACAATACATGAGACGGCGAGAGCCAGGTAACTTTATGCAGACATTAAAATATTGTTACATTAATGACCTCCTATCGGATGAGGAAAAGACCAACTACTTATTGTAGCTGAAAGTACAACACACATAAACTGAAATATTACAATAAGAAATTTGTCCAAAGAAAATTGAAGAGAATTATTGATGCATTTAACTTTCTTTCTCTTATTTATAGGGGTCATGGATGGATTTCAACCCTGAAAAATAAATTAGATGGGGACTGAATTTTAATAAGAGGTTGGGTAGATGTATTTTATCCCAATTTACCCTTTAAAAAACATTAAATCCGCCGAAATAAATGGTGGAAGATGATTAATCTATAAATAGGCAATCTATTAGCTTACATCAGTTTCGATATATTTTATTCAGTATAGCTTCTTTATCAAATTAACGTGTGAAATTTATTAAATGGATATTACTAAGTTAATGAAGAATCGATCAAGTAACATTAAATGGGGGGGGGGTGGATTTAAAATATATATGAGAAAGTTTACTCCGTTTTAATTCTATCCTCAAAATAGAATTAAATGATGCTACGAATGCTACCCGAACAAAGCGAAAGTTAAATACTTATGATGTGGTTGATTTGTATTTGTATTTCTCTTTTTGGTGTACTAATGAAATAAATATGTATGGATGATGAATCCATGCATGTAACAATGATTTGTAACTCTAAATTTGAGTCACACATTGAATGTGCTCCTTGATCCTACCGGTACAAGTACCGGAGTGTAGATCGACGGGTTGACCATTAGAAGTTTTTTTAAAAAAGAAAAAAGCAACGGTCGAACAGTGGTTCCGACCCGACCTGGATCGACTTATTAACCATTAAATTTAAAAAAATATATAAATACGCCAATTCTTTCTACATCAACTCCCTCTCAATCTCTTATCTATCAATCTCATACTCTCCTCTCTATTTCTTACTCTCTTAAGCTCTTCTAAATTCCTAATATCTTATCTTTTAATCTCTAAAATCTATACTACATTATAAATGATAGAATCAAGTCATCATGATGATCATAAATCTATTGTTCCTCAAATGAATATTGATTCTCCATTAAACATCGATAATCTTGAACTTTTTTACTCCGACGACGAGAACACTCAAGAAGTTGTCGAATCCCAACCAGTACGCCAGCAAATACAAGGGACTCAATGCAGCATGATTACACCGGTGATGCCGATGATAACAATGGGTGGGCGGCCCAAATCCGATGTCTTCATCAAACACTTAGATTAGGTGACACTTCCTTCCAGTGATATGCAATCAATATTAAATATTGTTTAAAATCTTACAAATGGCAACACTTTGAATTGTCATATCGAGAAAAATCATCCAGTGGAAATTGGTATATCTAGATCTCAAACTCAAATACCTTCATTTTCATCATAATTTTAAATTTTCGGAATATCAATTTAGGGAAGAAACTGTTGGGTATGTTGTTATTGAACAACTTTCTGTTAGTTTAGTTGTAAATTATATTTTGAAAATTGACTTTCATCTAGTGCTAATCTTGCAATTGGACGCATCCCACGAAATATACTTAAACATACCCTTAAAAATTAGTTGCTGCAAAAAAAGGAACTGATTAAAGAATTTGGTAGTTTAGAAAATAAAGTGTCTTCGTGTTCTGATATCTAGAGCGAACATTGGCTATCTTATTTATATATGGGTATTACCTGTCATTGGATAGATAGTTCATGGAATATCCAAAAATGTTTGTTTGCATATCAATGTTTCAATAAACCACACTGCACAAAATATTTCTCATCTTGTTTTTTATTATTTTGGAGGAATATGGTTTGACAACAAAAATTTTTTAATTTCTTTTGATAATTCAAGTACAAACTTGTATTTTTGGCGAATGTATTAGACTATTCAATCGTCAATAGATGGGAAAATTTTCATATTCGATGTACATGTCATATTTTTATTTTGTGTGTTCAAAATGGTCTTATAAGTTATTTATTTTGAACCAATTAGATTTAAAATCATTATCTATGGACATATCTCAAGTAATGAAACAATGGGGCAAATTTTGTAAAATATAGATGAGGCCGGACCGGTTTGCGCGCGATGTTCCAACACGATGGAACTCTACGTACAAACTGTTGTTGTCCACTTTTGAATATAAAGCTTTATTTTGCTCATGTTGTTGTCAAATTGTTTAAACATCTAATATTTATTTGTATTCAACCAATGGAATGTTAGTACAACTATGTGAAATTTTTAAAAGTTTTTAACGATGCAACTGACCGACTCTCACCAACTCTCTGGTGTTTATTATCCTATGTGTCATTTGTTTTAACGTATCTTTATAATGTTGCATGCATTTTTAGTGAAAATTTAAATTCTAATTATCATCATTAGTTGAATGCATTCTTAGCATGAATAAAATGGGAGAAATATTTTTTTTCAAATTCTAATATTTTTGTATGTGCTATTATTTTAGACCATAGACTAAAACTAGATGGTTTAGGGAAATTGCTTACCTTATATTATGATTTTTTGAACCCAATAACAGATACATGTTCTTCTTCCTCTATGATTCTGTTCAGTGTTAGAAATAATTTAACTGACATTTATAATGAATATATTATAAACTATGGTGCAACAAATGGGTACACAATCGTAACAAAGCACCACCACTAGTAGCAATATATATAGACTATCTAAGGCACAATTTTTTTATGTGAAAGGACAAAACGTTCACAAGGATTCTCAAGTTATAGGAACTTGAAGATTATTTTACCAGCACTTCTAATTTTAGTGATGAAGATAATGAGCCGTTCGACATACTGCGATTATGGAGGGCAAAAGATGCAAGTATATCCATTTTGTCTATAATGGTAAAAGAGATTCTCGCATGTCCTGTTTTCGCAGCTGCAGTGAAGCAAGATTTTAGCATTAGGGGCAACACGCTGGACGAGAGATGATCTACAACTAGGCCGAAGAATTTGGAAGCTCAATGCCTACTTAACGATTGGTCGAGAGCTGGAACAAGAACATAATATAGCCCAAATGATGAAAAAGACGGAGAAGACACCGATGATACTTCTGGAATAATAAGTGGGGGCACAGTGATTAAAAGAATTTTCCTATTTAAATATCGTCATTATTCTTTAAAATGTAATAAAAAAATCTTTTATATTCTTATCCAATCATATTTTTATATTTATTTCGTGATTTAAATTTCAAATTCAAAATTCGAATTTGAATAGATTATTTTTTTCAACTTTGTAATTATTTAAAATACAAACTTCAAATTTGAAAATTGAATTTCAATACAATAAAACGACAAATTATTTTTTTAAAGTGCTATTATTTTGAATACAATTTTTTTATATTTCCATCCGTTTAATTTAAAGTTCAAATTTTTATTCAAATTCGAATTCAAATTTAAATTTGAAAATAAAATCAATTTAGCTAATTCAAATATTCAATTTGTTTTAATATATTTCAATTTTCACACTTTTTTTCTTTTTTTTTTAAATAAGATTTTTTTTTAAAAAAATATGGTCCGGACCCACCGGAGTCACAATCGGGCTCGTAACATTGTACCATGGTTATGGACTCGGGATTTACTAACCTGAACCTATCGTGTTGGATCCAAACCCGTCCTGGACCCATCCGTAGCCAGGTCTCATACAGTGGTCCACTCAAGATGACCCATGTGGGAAGCCGACTTATTTTTGGTCAAAGATTTGTTTAATGCAAAAAATATTTTAAATCTCAACCATTGGATAGTTTCTCTCTCTACATCTCATCATAATATAGTTTCCTTCACCCCATATCTGACTCCCTCCGCCCACCTTCTGCCAGAATTCCTCTGTCCCGAGACTCTTCTCACCTCACGCCAAATGCCGCCCATCTGAGTCAAGTGGTCAAGCATTTGTTTATCTCTGACGCCGACTCCCTCCGCCCACAATCTGCCTGAATTTCTCCGGCCCGAGTTAAGCAAATTTATACGCCACCGGCCACACTATTCATTTTATTTGCATCCTTTCAAATTTATTCGCCATCGATTTATATACTAGAACTAGAGCTAGGTTTTGAACTTACGAAGTTGTTAGAAGTCTCTAACCTCTCTATATTCTCTAAGCACTAAAGCTAAACTTCGTACCAAATTATATTTAATTTAGTTTAATTTATGCAAATTATGTTTAATTTGGTATTTCTATCCACTAGCTGCTAAACTTGTAATGTTTAATTCAAAAAATAGATACCGTTAAAATACGGTCCACTGTCTCGTTTCCAACTCTAAAAGTTTATACAAATCAACTCGAAGCAGTAGGCAGAAGATAGATGGGAACAACAGAGTTGGTCTTTCCCCCTTCTTCGTATTATTCTTTAATGCACGTATTTATTTTCTCCATTGTATTATATTATAGGTAGCATTTTGGTA
This sequence comes from Dorcoceras hygrometricum, assembly GCA_001598015.1. NCBI lineage: Eukaryota > Viridiplantae > Streptophyta > Magnoliopsida > Lamiales > Gesneriaceae > Dorcoceras > Dorcoceras hygrometricum. The sequence continues at coordinate 156,023 of KV005047.1, forward strand.
CGAGTTTGTTGTTCACCTAAAATATATATTACAATCTATTTAGTTCAATGGTCAGTTATTTAATTTTTCCGAGTATGTTTTCTTATAATGTTATTGCTTAGTAATGGAATATATATTTTTTTTGTTACTTTCTTGTGGAATATAGGAGAAAACATACGCGGTTGTTTCCGAAGAAGCAAAACCAGGTATGTATAGGTTGTGAATACAAACACATGCCCAAGTTGAAGGGTTTAAAGGTGCTTTATATCATAAGTTCTCGTATAGGGCGGAAGCAATAAAAGCTTTTGAGGATTATTTAGAGAACCAACTGATAATTTGAAGAGAAAGTTAGTGTGCGGCAGATTATGGGGACTGGATAAGATGAAACAAATGTTACAAGAAATGAGATTGCGCAACGATGGTAAATGTTTTGAATGAGTACTCCTCAATTGATGATAGAATAAATTCATCTAAATTACCTGAATAGAAAGTTTTATTATGTTCCTGCATGTAAAATGCAAAACTAACAAATAAAATATAAGTTTGTATTTATTGCAATAGTTTAAATTAAAAAGAAGCGGTTACCAATTGTTTTTGAATACATCAAAAAGTGTTGGTTTTGCTTAAATTGAGAGGGAATTAAACTGATCAGGTGATATTGTGAAATTTAATTTTGTTGATGGTATAAATTCATATTATTTGTGTTGGTGGCATCTTGTGAACATCATCCCTTCCTTTTGGCTCCTTTTGTACGTATGAAGACCAAAAAAATACAAACTTAGTAATAGATAAACTGTATAACGAGCATTTTACACATATGAATAAAATTTCAACCAAAAAACAACTTATTTGAAAGTTCCGCATCTCCATTTCCTTTTCCTTTTCCCTTTTTGCTCTTGGTATCCCAATGTCATGTCGTGTAATATTTTCATTTGTAACTCCGTTTTACTTTTGTACTAAGGTTGTTACTTATGCATACTTCATCTATATGACCTCCATTTAGAATATCATAGCACGATGTCCAATAACCTACACTCAAATTCTGGAAAGAATTTAAGATTTCATCTTTTGCGGTGGCAAACAATCGATATAATGTTTTTCTCCTAACAATCTATATAATGTTTTTCTCGTATTCTCATGCGGTTTGCTTAGTTGAGTTGGATCATATACTGATCTCATTATTTGGTTGGCAAACATCATCTCAGATACATGACCAAGACCACCGCCATTTTCTTGAAAATCACAATTAACTCTATTTTTTATATTCTTCTTCCACCTATTCAAAAAACAGTCCGGTTAGTGTTAAACACCATCAAAATATGCTTACACAAAATCCCATTGTTTCAAACCTATGACAAGTATACCTTATTTCATGATTCTGCTTATTACAAACCACATGTCTAACGCTTGAACTTTCACCATCAGACTGTACTTGGATCTTAATACAGTTCCAATCATTATTGAAACAAGGAGGTTGCTAAACAGATTTGCAACTCAAAGAATTAATCAATTCAACCTCAAATACTCGTATATGAAAATCGTATAACATCAGCAGCTTGAATCAATAGTGGATGGCTTTTCAATATCTGTGCAGGCTTACTGTTACATCGGTAATTCTCCAAGTCGCGTGGCCTTGTTGTGCATGCGGCACAACGGGGCGTGTTGGTGCCTTGCACAGGGCTGAGTGCATGCAGTAAAGGCATAGCAAGAGTTGGCCAAGACTGGACCCTTATTGCACTAGTTCTTTGGGTGGAAGGACTAGTTCATGGCGTGTGCGCGGCGCGTCATGTGGTGCTGGTGCTTAGCACAAGTTATGCGAGATAACTTGGGCACATTCGGGTTGGCTATACTAGCACAGTTGGGTGTATGTCATGGGACAAGTGCAGTAAATTCAATGCAGAGTGCTGGGAGGCATTGGATTCGGTTGCTGCATGGTGCTGCCCAGTTGCTGGCCGAGATTAGGATAAGACAGGACGGTTATAGGCGGTTGGCAGACTTTGTGGAACGGTTTGGACACTTGGCCGCATGGCCTGGAGGCCTTAGACACATGTGGTCTTATCCTGGTGACATCTGGCAGCAGTTGTAGGCAGTTGTAGGCTTGTCTTAACTGTTGTATTATATATTCTTTGCCATGAGTTGCACAAGGCTAACTATTCACGAGTGTGAGCCTTTTGTGTGCAACCATTGGCTTCCTTTGTATTCTTTTGAGGTATTGATATTCAAAGGTTGGACATTGCCCGTAAATCTGTGTGTCATCTATATTGCACAAGTGTGTGAACAATTGTGGGCTCGGGTGAGGAACACTTCACTATAAACAATCACTATAAACATGAATAAGGCTGATTGAATCAGTGCGTGATTCAAGCAGCTCAAGGTTTGGAAAAACAAGTGTTACCTTGTTGTTGCGTGGAAACCTTGTGACACTTACCATGATGACAACAGGTATCCTGAATCTTCTCTTTCTCCCGCCAACTCATTTTGAATCTCATATAATTCATCATGATTCATACAAAGAACTCATTCTATTGCCTACCCTTTTTAAAACCATATTTGTGCCCTCTCTCGTCGAAGTAGCAAAAAGTCCAGCACTAAGTCTTCCACTAGTAAACCAATAGGCCCATTTTTTCCTAAGTTTGAACATCCCTAATGGCCCATTTTCCCCTAAGTTTGAACATCCCTTTCGACCATTTATGACCATCCAAATTAAATTGTTCAATCATATACTCCCATGTGTCATCAAAATCGTTTTTAGATTCACAATAGGTCATGCATTTATGCCACAATTTTTATAATCTGAATTACCATTTAAACTCCCAAAGTGTGAAGGAGCATCTTGATTTATATGCCATTGACAAAAACGACGATATGAAACTGCGGGAAAACAGTTTCAGTGGCATTCATCATTGCTTGACATTGGTCTAAAAAGATAGTTTCAGATTGTTTTCCATTAGTAAAATCTAAAAATGTTGTAAACAACCAGTGAAAAGAACTTTCAGTTTCAGATGATAAAAAAGGTCATTGCAAACATCATCACTCAATCGTCATCATCAACTCTACATTCCAATAAAAATAGTTATCCGGTAATTGCATTAGTAATAAAGTAGCGGATGAGTGCAATGACGTCTCCATTCTCAACTTTGGTATATTTTTTCAACCGTCTCATATGGTCATATTTATCCTTTCTCATAAACCAAATTTTCCGTCTCGGATGCTTCATTTTCCATAAACGAAACAACACTTGAAATAGATATTCCAGCATTTACCATAATTTCGGAAGTAGATTTTTTTGCATGTGATAGATTGCATGCCGATCTTAATAACTGAGTTTGATCAGTGCATACATCTCACGGTTATGATCCTTAGAAAATGTATTCACCTGCTATTCACCTCCTTTTTTCCCTTGTAATATTCAATTTTGCTTTAGAATTAGTTCTAGCAACGAGCTTTTGGTATATTGGAATCCTTCTATTAGGAACCTTTTCATCTTTCGAACCTTGACATGACCCGATTAAATTCCTTTACTTGAAGTTCACTAGTACGGGGAAACATATTTGATCACCCTTTCTCACTAAATCCCTTGGCATGTACATATTGACAACACAAAAAATAAGCATCATGGACACCGTTAACAGTTTGACCAACTTCTAGTTTACTCATTAAACATTTTGACAATGGAGTTTCGATTTGTACCTCAACCATTTGAGGCATAGATAAATCATCATCACATAGTATTTTTAACATCCTATCAATTTCGGCTTCTTTACCGTTATCTCCCTCCAATTCTTCAACTGACAAAGACCTAGCATTCTCCATTAAATGCCAAGTAGATCAACATAAAGACGAATAAGACGAGGGCATGTAAAACCATCTACTAGTGCATAAAAACTCTCCATCTCCAACCTGGAACTCTATTTTGGTGTAATTCCTGCACTTAAAAATGGTGCAATTTAAGCACCAAATACAACATACATATCTAACTCATTTACATCAAATCTTGCACCAAAATGTATGTTTTCAAAATTTTATATTTATTAATATATTTCTATTTCAGTTATCGCCAACTTGGAGAAATATCGTCTCTTTTGCAATCACTGTTGGAGAAGGATTTCTAATTTTTTAAAATATTATTCAAAATATAATTATTAATTAATTAATTAATTTATTAGAATTTTGATTTTTAAAATTATTTTATATGAAATATATATTTTTAATCATCAGTAATATAAGAAAAAAAGAAAAAGACAACAGATTGATTTGGCGCACACGAAAAGCTCCGCCAAATATAACGCTTGAATTGCCACGGCTACAATTGCACCAAATTGGTGCAGCCCGTTGGAGATGGAAATCTAGCACCAAAATGGTGCAACACATCATTTTGGCACTGGATTGGAGAAGCCCTAGGATCATAAAAACCAAGACCGAATATTTGATGCCAATAACACTAGTAACTAAAAGATGGGATTTAGCCCCCAGGGGCACAGACGAATTTGTAAGACTTGGGATGATGTGGGAGTAACATCCCCGGTTTTACGGGTTCGATTCTCGTGTGGAACATATTTTCCATTGAAATATTGTGGGGGATATGCTCTGGGAGTTAGTCCGTTATATAAGTCATCTTCCTCGGGTCCTTGCCTACTCGTGCATATCCCTCGATTTAAAACATTTATGGATCAAAGGGCCTCTGATGATGTTAGCCTATTAATAGGCTAACCTTTAAAAAAGACAAGATGGAATTTAAGATCATTAACCTTGAGAAAAATGGTAATAAAAAAATGGCAATGGTGGATACGGAAAAGGGAAAATATATACGTGCATTAAAGAGACAATGCACTGTATTTACAACAGTATATATGCTTTCAATTAAACATTACAAACTTATCTTTGGTAATTAGAGAATTTGGAAAGTTTAGAAGTTTCTAAAAAACTTCGTATTTCAGAACCTAACTCTGGTTATAGTCTGTAAATGGCGTATAATTAATAATAAGATACCAATAATAATCGAAACAGTTGATGGAGAATAGAGAGGCGTGTCATTATATGAACAGTAGAAAAACATCGATTGCATTTACTATCGCTGGTAAGAAAGAAGAAAAACTAAAAACAGATCAAAGCACAAACTATACAGTATAATGCTTTCATGGATCTACAGTATTCAGAGCCTCTGCTCTGCATATGGGGCAGCAATTCTTTAGAGTGAGCCAAGTTTTTATGCACTCGACATGATATCTATGCCTGCAATCCAGCGTCGCAGTAATCCCATCGGTACCCAATTCTCTCGCCGGCGGCCGGGAGAATTCGTAGGGGACATGGTAATAGTACTCCATTGCAATGCTCAAGTTTTCGAATGTTTTTCTGTATGTAAAATTAGAAATTATGGCCTCAAAGTGAAATATATGATGTATATAAAGACATCAAATTCATGCGATATTAATTAGTTTCCTTATAGAATCAAGGGTTTGCAGTTAATTAAGGTAATACTTGAAGTACACTTATCATCATGATCTATCCAGGAAAATCTTTACATATCTTCAACGGTCGTCTGAAAGTTACTTTATCGTTTTTTACTTCATTCACGATCTTTTAAAATTACTTTAGATAAATAAGACAACATACATAAATTTATTCAGATAGATAAAAACTGGGAACATTTATTTGCATTCAATTCTAACTTTTAATCATTCATAAGTTTTATCATTTCTTAATTATATATTTAGATTAATCTAAATTAAATTTTTCTTAATTTTAAAATAGTACATGTCAAATAAACCTAGATAAATTAGCAAAGACTAAATAGCTTTAATACCAACGTTCAAATTTGCATTGTCTTTCCTTTAAGCTGATAGGGGCCTAACTGTTATTTTGGATTAGGTGGTCCGAAAAATTGTTTTCACATCATAATGTTCAGTTTTTTAAACTGTGCAGATCGGTTCTATCTGATCGTCGATCGAGATTATGGTGAAGCCACAGCGATGGACTTGAAACCAATGTTCCCTGGGTCTGGGCCTGACCTGGGCCCATTAACCTGATTTAAGCCATGAAATATCTATAAATATGGGCTTAGGGCAGTTTCATTTGCACCAAGTTGTATCGACAACTCTATAACTCCCACCCCCTCTTCTCGCCGTCGCAGCCGTCGAAATTTGTTCCGACCGTCTCGGCATGAAGATTCCGTTCGCGAAATCTTCACTGGTTTTCTAGTGCAGACCAGTGAAGGAATTGAGATTCCGGTCGTTGATCGGATTGGACGATTGGAGCTGTTCAACCGTTGAAGTGCTATTGCATCGTAAAAACTGAATAGTCGGAGCCGGACACGTAGTCGCCAAAGTTAAATATTCTAAACATCCTTTGTATGTTTAGTTTTAATTTTCGTGTATTGTATGTTTAGTTTTAATTTTCGTGTATTGATCGTTCCCGCGATCTATTAATTTTAAACTTTCGCTGCCCCCTGGGAGCGGGATCCGGATCCACCGCTGTGCCAACATCAGATTCCTAATCTAAAGATTTCTTTATTTCAGCTCTGTGTTGTCAAAAAATATTTTCAAAAAATAACCAAAAGAACCCTTAACATTTTCTATTCTTATTGAAATTGTGTCTGAAAATTGTATCAGAGCCTAGGTTTTAACTATTCAGATATTTTACGTTATTATGCAATAATAATGAATCTTGACGAGGATGAGAAATTTCAAAAAAATATGAATCCGAATCTATGTTCGAAATTTATTCTCTTTCAAGATTTATTCCAATATTTTGGATATTTGAGAAAAGAAAATTTAACCACGGTTAGACAACAAGAGCATTTGAAAATGGAGGAGCTCCAATCGGGACAAGAAAACGATTCAAAGCACTAATTTCTTAGAAATTGTGCCTGATTCTCTAAGATTTCAGGAGACCTTAGGCAAATGCAAAGAATAGTACAAAATTATGACAATTGCCTATATTTTATACATCAACAACTTGAATAAATTCTTAAGAAATAAGAAGAAATTCGTGACACCTTAAGGGAAGTCCAAACAAAGGTCCAGAATCTGGAACGTATTCCCAGTTTCAATAACATGACTTCGTGAGGAAGGTTACCACCATACCTTGACACAGAACCCATTACACAAAAATAGAAGGCCAAATTGGTACAAAAAAATTTAACTGATGTGAAAAAATGATCAATCTTATTAAAAATATCCTGGAAAGGTAATATACCTTGACGACAAGTTTAGAAAGAATTGGTCTAGAGGATTTACAAGACCTTGCAGAATAATCCGAAAGTCATAGATTTAAAAATGAACACAACATGATTTAATCAACCCATTGTTCCGAGGATTATCCCCGGAACAACCTCTATGAGTTCACCTTTGCCAAATCAATTCGTTCTTTAAGCTCATTCAATTTGTGGATAATAAATGATGGATCTGTTTTGACAGATCCTAATTAAGTTTTGAATTACACAAAACCTGTTATTGTGTTTCTAACAATTCCACTTAAGTGTACAGGTTTTAGGATCGAAGAAGATGATGAACAGTAGCAGAATCTGTTCAGCAGATGGTTCATAATATTCAGTTCAGCAGTTGGTTTGGTGCATACACTTAGACGGCAGCTGGATTAGCAATGGAGACGTCCAAAGTTGAATCAGCTGTTCGTAATCAGGCGGAGGCCAAGTTGAACCAGCTGGAGCATAGTGAACCAGCTGGAACGATAACAACCAGCTGCAAGCGCTAAAGAGAAAAGATGAACTAGCTGGTACATGAATTGAGAAGTCTGCGGGAGAAATAGATCGAAGAAGAAGATTCCAGTCGCAAGTTACTGTTGACGAATCTGTCAGCAGTCGCGATTGATATTACTGTTGACGAATCTCTTGACAGTCGCTATTCAAGAAGCTGCTGACAGCTGATGAGCAATATTGAAGAATCAGCAGATGAAGAAAGCAGCTGGAGCGCTAAGCGTAGATGACATCAGCAGTGACGTCATCATTCAACAGGAAGCTATCAGCAGATGAGAAGAGAAGTGAAAGAGATGAAGCGACGTCGTGCTAAAGAATCAGCAGATGGTT